>JASFAX010002438.1:0-5000 GCA_030737875.1 Allium sativum
CTCCTCCCTCATGTTGAGTTTTTCAATTTTTCTTGATAAATGATTAGCTACAAAAGGGTTTTTTTTAGTGAACGTGCCACAGCTGATTACTCCTTTTTTTACATTTTAAAGATTGGCATTCTATGTCCAATAGAATATCTCGATCTAAGTATGAAGGTAAGAATAAATACAATAATGATGAATGAAAAAAGAGAAAATCCTTTAGCTAGATAAGGGGCGGATGTAGCCAAGTGGATCAAGGCAGTGGATTGTGAATCCACCACGCGCGGGTTCAATTCCCGTCGTTCGCCCATCACATTATTTCAAATTCAAAAAATTCTATTTTCAATATTCCTATTTACGGCGACGAAGAATAAAACTATCACTATATTTTTTCCTTTTCCGACTTCTTCTTCCAAGCGCAGGATAACCCCAAGGAGTTGTGGGTTTTTTTCTACCAATTGGGGCTTTCCCTTCCCCACCTCCATGGGGATGGTCTACAGGGTTCATAACTACTCCTCTTACTACAGGACGCTTACCTATCCAACACTTCGATCCGGCTCTACCCAAACTTTGTTGATTCACCCCAACATTACCCACTTGTCCGACTGTTGCTAAGCAGTTTTTGGATATCAAACGGACCTCCCCGGATGGTAATCTTAATGTGGCTGATTTACCCTCTTTTGCGATCAGTTTCGCTACAGCGCCCGCCGCCCTAGCTAATTGTCCACCCTTTCCAAGCGTGATTTCTATGTTATGTATGGCCGTGCCTAAGGGCATATCGGTTGAAGTAGATTCTTCTTTTAAAAACCCCTTCCCAAACTGTACAAGCTTCTTCCAAAGCATACGGCTTTCTAGATGTATATGATGATATCTAGACAGATGGATCTTTATCTTATATGAATCGTATGATGAAGTACCACAGGAGTGGATATATAGGAATCCAAATCTGCCGAATCACTCATGTATGATCTTCTACATCCTAGGTCTCCCCGTTCCATCATCTGGCTTATGTTCTTCATGTAGCATTCAGACCGAATGACTCTATGAAACTACGTCGATACTTCCACATATTACGGGTAACGTAGGAGACATCTCTATTTTTCCCCGGGGGATCTTTATAATTACCACTGCTTAGCTTTCAATTCGCCTCTGACCATCAAATTAAATGTGAATAACCCGTCCTCCTCTCTTTGAAACAAGGGGCGCTTCCGGTTCTGTGCGTGCTTCAAACAATTTTGTCTTCTCCATATTACCATATCTCTAGAGTCAATAATTTTCTATGAGGAACTACTGAACTCAATCACTTGCTGCCGTTACTCAACAGTTTTCTGTTGAGGTCTATCCCATAGAGGTACTCAAATTGGATCAGTGATTGATTTCTAGGTTTCATCGTAAACCTAATTGGTTACTTCCAATTACGTAAATCAATAGTTCAAACCGCACTCAAAGGTAGGGCATTTCCCATTGATATAGGGACTTCTGTACCAGAAATAATGGTATCTCCAATTATAGTCCCTCTGGGGTGTAAAATATATCTTTTCTCGCCATCCCCATAATGTATGAGACAAATGTATGCATTTCGATTAGGGTCATATTCTATGGTTACGATTCTACCAGATATGTCTTTTTCATTCGTCGAAAATCGATTTTACGGTATAGACGCTTATGACCTCCCCCTCTATGTCTTGCGGTAATGATTCCTCTGGCATTACGACCTTTACCACAATGATGCTGTCCACAGATCAAATTATTTCGTGGATTGGATTTCATTTTTCTGTCTATGTCTATTACGTGTGCTCGGGGTAGAAGTTTTGTATAAATGTATCGCCGTGTTATTAAGTATTTTGCTTAAGTTCTTTTCTCTATAAGAGGTGGAATAGAATAACCCGGTTGAAGCGTAATGATCATACGTCTGTAATGCATTGTATGTCCCATAATAGGCCCTATTCTTCTACCCTTTCCTGGGAGTCGATGACTATTCATAGCTATTACCTTGACACCAAAGAAGAGTTCGACCCAATGCTTTATTTCTGTCCTAGTTGATCCTGATTCGACATTAGAAGTATATTGATTGTTCCCCAATAACCGAATACTTTTTTCTGTAAATACTGCATATTTGATTCCATCCATAACTCCATTTTCTTCCCTATGAGTTCCAGTATCGATAAGAATTCTAGTTCTTACTGTTCATATGGTATGGTATGAATATACCATACCAATTCGTTATGTATGGATGCTGAGATTCCATTGATACAGAGCCAATTCCAATAGACTTATTGAACGTTCCCATTGGCGTGCATCCAGCAGGAATTGAACCTACGAATTTGCCAATTATGAGTTGGGCGCTTTAACCATTCAGCCATGGATGCTTAACAGGGCTCATTGTACATCGTGAATAACCAAATTCCAATTGAAATGAAATCTTTAGGAGGAATCAATGAAAATCTTTAGGAGGAATCAATGAAACGATATCAATTCAAATCCTGGATCTTCGAATTGAGAGAGATATTGAGTGAGATCAAGAATTCTCACTATTTCTTAGATTCATGGATCAAATTCGATTCAGTGGATCTTTCACTCACATTTTTTTCCACAAGAACGTTTTATGAAACTCTCTGACCCCCGAATTTGAGTATCCTACTTTCACGTGATTCACAGGGTTCAACAAGCAATCGATATTTCACGATCAAAGGTGTAGTACTGCTTGTAGTAGTGGTCCTTATATCTCGTATTACCAATCGAAAGATGGTCGAAAGAAAAAATCTCTATTTGATGGAGCTTCTTCCTATACCTATGAATTCCATTGGACCCAGAAATGAGACATTGGAAGAATCTTTTTGGTCTTCCAATATCAATAGATTGATTGTTTCGCTCCTGTATCTTCCAAAAGAGAAAAAGATTTCTGAGAGTTGTTTCATGGATCCGCAAGAGAGTACTTGGGTTCTCCCAATAAATAAAAAGTGTATCATGCCTGAATCGAACCGGGGTTCGCAGTGGTGGAGGAACCGGATCGGAAAAAAGAGGGATTCTAGTTGTAAGATAGCTAATGAAACCGTAGCTGGAATTGAGATCTCATTCAAAGAGAAAGATAGCAAATATCTGGAGTTTCTTTTTTTATCCTATACGGATGATCCGATCCGCAAGGACCATGATTGGGAATTGTTTGATCGTCTTTCTCCGAGGAAGAAGCGAAACATAATCAACTTGAATTCGGGACAGCTATTCGAAATCTTAGGGAAAGACTTGATTTGTTATCTCATGTCTGCTTTTCGTGAAAAAAGACCAATTGAAGGGGAGGGTTTCTTCAAACAACAAGGAGCTGAGGCAACTATTCAATCAAATGATATTGAGCACGTTTCCCATCTCTTCTCGAGAAACAAGTGGGGTATTTCTTTGCAAAATTGTGCTCAATTTCATATGTGGCAATTCCGCCAAGATCTCTTCGTTAGTTGGGGGAAGAATCAGCACGAATCGGATTTTTTGAGGAACGTATCGAGAGAGAATTGGATTTGGTTAGACAATGTGTGGTTGGTAAACAAGGATTGGTTTTTTAGCAGGGTACGGAATGTATTGTCAAATATTCAATATGATTCCACAAGATCTATTTTCGTTCAAGTAACGGATTCTAGCCAATCGAAAGGATCCTCTGATCAATCCAGAGATCATTTCGATTCCATTAGAAATGAGGATTCAGAATATCACACATTGATCGATCAAACAGAGATTCAGCAACTAAAAGAAAGATCGATTCTTTGGGATCCTTCCTTTCTTCAAACGGAACGAACAGAGATAGAATCAGATCGATTCCCGAAATGCCTTTTTGGATCTTCCTCAATGTCCGGCTATTCACGAAACGTGAGAAGCAGATGAATAATCATCTGCTTCCGAAAGAAATCGAAGAATTTCTTGGGAATCCTACAAGATCAATTCGTTCTTTTTTCTCTGACAGATGGTCAGAACTTCATCTGGGTTCGAATCCTACTGAGAGGTCCACTAGAGATCAGAAATTTTTGAAGAAAAAACAAGATGTTTCTTTTATCCCTTCCAGGCGATCGGAAAATAAAGAAATGGTTGATATATTCAAGATAATTACGTATTTACAAAATACCGTCTCAATTCATCCTATTTCATCAGATCCGGGATGTGATATGGTTCCGAAGGATGAACCAGATATGGACCGTTCCAATAAGATTTCATTCTTGAAAAAAAATCCATTTTTGGATTTATTTCATCTATTCCATAACCGGAACAAAGGGGGATACACGTTACACCACGATTTTGAATCAGAAGAGAGATTTCAAGAAATGGCAGATCTATTCACTCTATCAATAACCGAGCCGGATCTGGTGTATCATAGGGGATTTGCCTTTTCTATTGATTCCTACGGGTTGGATCAAAAAAAATTCTTGAATGAGGTATTCAACTCCAGAGATGAATCGAAAAAGAAATCTTTATTGGTTCTACCTCCTCTTTTTTATGAGGAGAATGAATCTTTTTATCGAAGGATCAGAAAAAAATTGGTCCGGATCCACTGCGGGAATGATTTGGAAGATCCAAAACTAAAAACAGCGGTATTTGCTAGCAACAACATCATGGAGGCAGTCAATCAATATAGATTGATCCGAAATCTGATTCAAATCCAATATAGCATCTATGGGTACATAAGAAATGTATCGAATCGATTCTTTTTAATGAATAGATCCAATCGCAACTTCGAATATGGAATTCAAAGGGATCAAATAGGAAATGATACTCTGAATCATATAACTATAATGAAATATACGATCAACCAACATTTATTGAATTTGAAAGAGACTCAGAAGAAATGGTTTGATCCTCTTATTTCTCGAACCGAGAGATCCATGAATCGGGATCCTGATGCATATAGATACAAATGGTCCAATGGGAGCAAGAATTTACAGGAACATTTGGAACATTTCGTTTCTGAACAGAAGAACCGTTTTCAAGTAGTGTTCGATCGATTACGTATGAGTCAATATTCGATTGATTGGTCCGAG
>JASFAX010002438.1:7500-10000 GCA_030737875.1 Allium sativum
ATAGTGACGATATCCATATTGATGATAGTGACGATATTGATGATGACCTTGATACGGAGCTGCTAACTATGACGAATGTGCTAACTATGTATATGACGCCGAAAATAGACCGATTTGATATCACCCTTCAATTCGAATTAGCAAAAGCAATGTCTCCTTGCATAATATGGATTCCAAACATTCATGATCTGTATGTGAATGAGTCGAATTACTTATCCCTCGGTCTATTAGAGAACTATCTCTCCAGGGATTGTGAAAGATGTTCCACTAGAAATATTCTTGTTATTGCTTCGACTCATATTCCCCAAAAAGTGGATCCCGCTCTAATAGCTCCGAATAAATTAAATACATGCATTAAGATACGAAGGCTTCTTATTCCACAACAACGAAAGCACTTTTTCATTCTTTCATATACTAGGGGATTTCACTTGGAAAAGAAAATGTTCCATACTAACGGATTCGGGTCCATAACCATGGGTTCTAATGCACGAGATCTTGTAGCACTTATCAATGAGGCCCTATCAATTAGTATTACACAGAAGAAATCAATTATAGAAACTAATACAATTAGATCCGCTCTTCATAGACAAACTTGGGATTTGCGATCCCAGGTAAGATCGGTTCAGGATCATGGGGTCTTTTTCTATCAGATAGGAAGGGCTGTTGCACAAAATGTACTTCTAAGTAATTGCCCCATAGATCCTATATCTATCTATATGAAGAAGAAATCGTGTAAGGAAGGAGATTCCTATTTGTACAAATGGTACTTCAAACTTGGAACGAGCATGAAGAAATTAACGATACTTCTTTATCTTTTGAGTTGTTCTGCCGGATTGGTCGCTCAAGATCTTTGGTCTTCACCCGGACCCGGATCCGATGAAAAAAATAGGATCACTTCTTATGGATTCGTTGAGAATGCTTCTGATCTAGTTCGTGGCCTATTAGAAGTAGAAGGCGCTCTGGCGGGATCCTCACGGACAGAAAAGGATTGCAGTCAGTTTGATAATAATCGAGTGACATTACTTCTTCGGTCCGAACCAAGGAATCCGTTAGATATGATGCAAAATGGATCTTTTTCTATCGTTGATCAGAGATTTTTCTATGAAAAATACGAATCGGAGTTTGAAGAAGGGGAAGGAGCCCTCGACCCGCAACAGATAGAGGAGGATTTATTCAATCACATAGTTTGGGCTCCTAGAATATGGCGCCCTTGTGGCAATCTATTTGATTGTATCGAAAGGTCCACTGAATTGGGATTTCCCTATTGGGCCGGGTCATTTCGGGGCAAGCGGATCATTTATCATAAAAAGGATGAGCTTCAAGAGAATGATTCGGAGTTCTTGCAGAGTGGAACCATGCAGTACCAGACACGAGATAGATCGTCCAAAGAACAAGGCTTTTTTCGAATAAGCCAATTCATTTGGGACCCTGCAGATCCATTCTTTTTCCTATTCAAAGATCAGCCCTTTGTCTCTGTGTTTTCACGTCGAGAATTCTTTGCAGATGAAGAGATGTCAAAGGGGCTTATTACTTCCCAAACAAATTCTTCTACATCTATATCTAGACACTGGTTCATCAAGAATACGCAAGAAAAGCACTTCGAATTGTTGATTCATCACCAGAGATGGCTTAGAACCAATAGTTCATTATCTAATGGATCTTTCCGTTCTAATACTCCATCCGAGAGTTATCAGTATTTATCAAATCTCTTCCTATCTAACGGAACGCTATTGGATCAAATGGCAAAGACATTGTGGAGAAAGAGATGGCTTTTCCCGGATGAAATGAAATATTTGATTCATGTAACAGGGGAAAGATTTCCCATTCCTTAGCCGTAAAGATATGTGGCCATGAAAAGGGGATTAAGTGGAACAGAATTGGCCGGGTGGTAGAGTCGTGGAAACACTTGTTTATTCCATATTTTGGACCTTAGCTCCATGGAGCAATATGCTACTGCTGAAGCATGGAAGAATTGAAATCTTAGATCAAAACACTATGTATGGATGATATGAACTGCCTAAACAAGAATTCTTGAACGGTGAACAACCAGAGCCTATTACTCACTACATCAAAGAATTTCCATTAATGAAACCATGGAAATCCGTCGGAAAAGAAAAAATACGCATGTCCGATGAAACGATTGTTGCTATCTGCTCCAATAACGAATCATTGGTTTAACTGAATAACTAAAGAAAATAGATAGACCTTTCTCTTCGTCTCAGGTCGATGGATCTTCTCAATTGGAAGATCTCCCATATGGATAATACATATTCCGGTTGACCGAGCCTAATTCGAATTGTTTTGTTCCGAAGCAAAGATATCCATGGAGGTGGTTCGTCCTATTTACGACCAAGAGGTACTGGATTCTCTTTCGGATAGGCCCTGAAAAGAGAAGGAAAGCTGGAATGCCAACAGGCGTCTGTCTATTCTCTAATTCACCCGACCCGATAGTACCCATTTTGGGAACGTCCAGTGCCAAAGTCACTGAATGGGTAAGTCG
>JASFAX010002438.1:27500-45947 GCA_030737875.1 Allium sativum
GAATAAAGCAGCCCTATAAGAACCTATACCCAGAGCTAATATAATATAACCTAATTGAGACATAGTAGAATAAGCTAAACTTCTTTTAATATCTCTTTGAGCAAGAGCCAAAGTAGCCCTAATAATACTGTTATTATACCTATTAAGGAAATAAGATTCATTATGTAAGGTATGACTATGAAAAGAGGAAGCAGACGAGCTACAAGAAAAATTCCTGCTGCTACCATAGTAGCAGCATGTATAAGAGCCGAAATAGGAGTGGGTCCTTCCATAGCATCAGGTAACCATATATGAAGGGGGAATTGTGCAGATTTAGCAACTGCGCCGAGGAATAAAAAAGAAGCACAAACAGTAATAAATAAAGAATTTACTCCATTATTATGAATTAATTTAGTAACTATTTCGAACAAATCTCGAAATTCTAAACTACCCGTTATCCAATAAAATCCTAAAATTCCTAATAATAAACCAAAATCCCTATACGATTGGTTACAAAAGCTTTTGACAAGCACTTGCTGCAATTGGTCGTGTGAACCAAAAACCTATTAATAAATAGGAACACATTCCTACAAGTTCCAAAAAATATAAATTTGTATTAAATTCGAACTAGTAACTAATCCCAACATAGAAGTATTGAAAAAACTCATATAAGCAAAAAATCTCAAATATCCTCGATCATGAGACATATAATTATCACTATAAATAAGAACCATGATTCCAACAGTAGTAATTAATATTGGCATAATAGAAGTAAGCGGATCAATCAAGTGTCCGAACTCTAAAGAAAAATCATTATTGACAGTCCAAGACCATAGATATTGATAGATAAAATTTCCGTTTATTTGCTGAATAGAAAGATTAACAGAAAATACCATAGCTATAGTTAGCATCAAAACACTCGGAAAAGCCCACATACGTCGAATATTTTTTGTTGCTGCAGGAATAAGTAGAAGTCCAAATCCTATTAACATAGTAATAGGAAATGGAAGAAAAGGTATTATCCATGCATATTTATATGTATGTTCCATAAAAAAAACACAAATTTTCGTTTTTTTATTATAATTATTTCCGATTCACCAATTTTTATTGTTTTTGAAGAAAACAATAAAAAAATGAAAATATATATATATATATATAAAACCTTAAATATTCTTAATTTACATTTTTCATATTTTTTTTTCGGATATTTAAAAAATTTGAAAAGTTATAAATTGTTGCTAAAATGCTTTGCCCAAATAGCTCGATATAGAGTAATTTTTTAGTTATTAATTTTTTAACTAAAATATTATTCATTTTTGAAGTAAAAAAAGATTTTTTTATAAAAAAAGAGATATGATATTAAAAAAAATTTTGCCACTAGACTAGAATTGTATTCCAGTAATATATAACCATATCATATACTATAGTAAGCAAAGAAAAAGTAAGAAAAGTAAGCAAAAATAACTATACCGATATCAGTAGAATATGGATATGGATATATAGTTTGCATCAATAAATCAACTAATTCTTCTAGTAATTTTTTTTTATTACCTAATTTATATTTTTTATGAAATCGATTGGATTGAAATTCAATAAGATAAGAAAATATCAGAAATTTTATAAATTATAAAAATCCTTACTTCTTATATTCTAGAACTAATAAAATAAAAAAAAAAACGTAAAATGAAAGTTCATTTTCTTCCCTAACGGAATATCTTGTTTAACATATTAACTACTATAAAATCCTTTTTTTAATTTTTCTTCCATTTTTTCGTAGTTTATTATATATGTAACACACATGTATATATAAACAATTTGTATTGTTAAAAAAATAAAAAAAAAAGATTATCGACGAAATTAAATATAATATAAAAAATGACTAAAACTAAAAAAAAACGATCCATATTGATCAATACATGTCTTTCACATACAACAATAAAAAGGAAGAACTCTTTTTTTTATGGCAGTTCCAAAAAAACGTACTTCTATATCAAAAAACGTATTCGTAGAAATATTTGGAAGAAAAGGGGAAATTTAGTTGCAATAAAAGCCTTTTCTTTAGCAAAGTCAGTTTCTACGGGAAATTCAAAAAGTTTTTTTGTTCGGCAAACAAATAAGAAAATCTTAGAATAATTTTTTTTCCGTGATTTTAAGAACTTTTCTATATATAGAATATGCAAATTTTTCATTAACTTATGTATTTATTTAACTCCTCAAGATCAGTTAGAACTAGCAGCTATTTTATGTCGAATATTAACTTATCTGTCTGCTAGTTTGGTTCTAAGTATTATGTATTATTTTATTTCTTTTCCTAATGGAAAAAAATTTCTACTTCTACTGGGAAAAGAAATAAAATGTAATTATAATGTATATTAAAACTGTTTTATTATATGTCTATCTCAAGATCAAATGAAATTTGTTTTGTTTACTAATTACTATTCTATATTTAAATTATGTACATAACAAACAACAAATATTAATATAATTATTATATATATATTCTATATATATACTATATAATTAGAATAATTAATTAAATTACACAAAATACATTAAAAAGTAGGTTAAAAACAAGATTTTTAGAAAATAAGTCTTTAAATTTCTAATTTAATTATTAAATTTAGTAATCATATTTTGATATGTATAAAATCATCCTATTTATTTAATTTATATTTATTTTTTATAAAAAAGATCTTTCTAAGTTTTTTAAGTGTCATTAAAAATGAAATGAAAAGAATACTTTAGTTTAAACAAAACAAAAGGGTTTAAAAGAACCCTTATTCATCCATTTCCTAAAGGATAACTATATCGGATCTAGAATCTACATCTAGACGATTCAATAGGAATTGACTATTATTATTTCAAGTAAGCCGCTATGGTGAAATTGGTAGACACGCTGCTCTTAGGAAGCAGTGCTAGAGCATCTCGGTTCGAGTCCGAGTGGCGGCATACTCTAAAAGAGATACAATGGACCTTATAATGTATTTAATTCCTGATTTCAATTCTGTAATGAGACCCTTTTTATGTATGATATTTGCGACTTTAGAACATATATTAACTCATCTCTCTTTTTCGATCGTTTCAATTGTGATTGCGATTCATTTGATGATTCTATCAGTTCACGAAATCATCGAATTACGCCATTCGTTGGAAAAAGGAATGTTAGCTACTTTTTTTTCTCTAACAGGATTATTAGTTATTCGTTGGATTCTTCGAGACATTTTCCATTAAGTAATTTATACGAATCATTGATCTTCCTTTCATGGAGTTTTTCCATTATTCATATGGTTTCCAAGCTATGGAATCATAAAATGATTTAAGCACAATAACCGCGCCAAGTGCCATTTTTACTCAGGTTTCGCTACATCTGGTCTTTCAAGTAAAATGCATCAATCAGCAATATTAGTACCTGCTCTACAATCTCAGTGGTTAATGATGCATGTAAGTATGATGTTATTGAGCTATGCGGCTCTTTTATGTGGTTCGTTATTATCAGTCGCTTTTTTAATCATTACATTTCGAAAAAATATCGATATTTTTTTTAGAAGCAAAAATTTTTTAATATTAATTAAGTCATTTTTATTTGGGAAGATTGAATACTTGAACGAAAAAGGAAGTGTTTTTAAAAGCACTTCTTTTCTTTCATTTCCAAATTATTATAAATATCAATTAATTCAGCGTTTGGATTATTGGAGTTATCGTGTTATTAGTTTAGGGTTTACTTTTTTAACCATAGGTATTCTTTCTGGAGCAGTATGGGCTAACGAAGCATGGGGCTCTTATTGGAATTGGGACCCCAAGGAAACTTGGGCATTATTACTTGGACCATATTTGCAATTTATTCACATACTAGAACAAATCGAAGTTTACACGGTACAAATTCGGCACTTGTAGCTTCTATAGGATTTCTTATATTTTGGATATGCTATTTTGGGATCAATCTATTAGGAATAGGTCTACATAGTTATGGTTCATTCACATAAAATCTAATTAAATTGTAGAAATTCCATGCGGAATAAGTAAAACGGAATAAGTAAAACGCGGAATAAGTAAAACGTATATAACGAAAATTTGTGTGAGTTTTTAGGAACTGTTTGAATTAAGATTCAAACAGTTCCTAAAAACTCGGGATACGTCTTTCTAATTCACTTTATTATTTTTTTTTCATTGTACAGCGAATAGTTTCAAATATATTATAATTAATATAAGACTTTCTATCTCATTAAGAAAAAAAACTATCTATGAAAATAATTAGATAGTATAGCTTGTATCTTGTCAACTGATAAAGAAAGAGCGAAATCGGGATAAATACCAATTCCTATTACGGGTAAAAGGATACAGATTGAAACAAATAGTTCTCGTGGTCCAGAATCCACGAAATTTGAGTTTAGAACATTGAAAAAATTGTATCCATAGAACATTTGACGTAACATAGATAATAAATAAATAGGAGTTAATATCATTCCAATTGCCATTACAAGGGTAATTAATATTTTTGGCATTAAAAGATATTTTGGACTGGTAATTAGTCAAAAAATACTACTAACTCCGCAACAAAACCACTCATTCCCGGCAATGCAAGAGAAGCCATCGAGAAACTACTAAACATGGTAAATATTTTGGCATTGGAATGGATATTCCCCCATTTCGTCGAGATAAACCAGACGTATTCTATCACAACTCATTCCTACCAAGAAAAAAAGTGCAGCACCAATAAATCCATGAGAGAGTATTTGTAAAATGGCTCCGTTGAGTCCATGTCGGTTATAGAACCAATTCCTATAATTGTGAAACCCATATGCGATACAGAAGAATAAGCTATTCTTTTTTTTGATTGCGTTGACCAAGCGAGGTTGAAGCTGCATAAATTATTTGTATTGTCCCCACTATCACTAACCAGGGAGAAAATATAGAATGAGCATGTGGCAATAATTCCATATTGATACGAATCAATCCATATGCTCCCATTTTTAATAAGATTCCCGCTAGAAGCATACATGTACTGTAATGTGCTTCTCCATGGGTATCTGGTAACCATGTATGTAGGGGTATAATCGGTGATTTGACAGCATAAGCAATAAGGAAGCCCAAATAAAATATTATTTCTAATGTCACAGGATATGACTGATTAGTTAATCTGTCAAAATCCAATGTGGGTTCATTGGAACCATATAAACCCATACTTAGAACTCCTATTAAGAGAAAAATGGAACCCCCCGCAGTGTACAAAATAAACTTTGTAGCCGAGTACAAACGTTTCTTTCCTCCCCACATAGATAAAAGTAAGTAAACAGGAATTAATTCTAACTCCCACATGATAAAAAAAGTAAAGATCTCTAGAAGAAAATAATCCTATTTGACCACTGTACATTGCTAACATCAGGAAATAGAACAATCGTGAATTTCGAGGTAACAGGCCAAGCTGCTAAAGTAGCTAAAGTAGTGATAAATCCTGTTAATAAAATGGGTCCTATGGAAAGTCCGTCGATTCCCAGTCTCCAGTGAAAATTGAAAACATTTATCCATTTAGCATCCTCTTCTAATTGAATTAATGGATCGTCCAATTGGAAATGATAACAGAAGACATAGGTTGTTATAAGGAGTTCTAAAATACAAATACATATAGTATACCATCTAAATACCTTATTCCCTTTATGAGGGAGAAAGAAAATTGAGGAACCCGCGAATATTGGCAAAACTACAAGTATTGTTAGCCAAGGGAAATAACTCGTGATAAAGACAAGATGCGTTTTGACCAAAAAGCCCGTGCTCAAGAAAGTATATTCTTTTGAGCACGGGCTTTTGTCGGTAAAAAGGAATCAAATGATTCAAGTGGAATTTATTATAACGTATCAATAAGATAGACCCATGCTGCGAGTTGTTTCATGCCATAAATAAACACGGACACTTAAAAAATCTGTTGGACAGGCGGATTCACATCTTTTACAACCTACACAGTCTTCCGTTCTTGGCGCGGAAGCAATTTGCTTAGCTTTACATCCGTCCAAGGTATCATTTCCAATACATCTGTGGGCAGGCTCGTACACATTGAGTGCACCCTATACATGTATCATAAATTTTTACTGAATGTGACATTGGGTCTATAAATTCCAGTTTTGAACATAAAAAAATTTCGATCTGGTAAAGTAAAAAAAAAATAATAAAAAATTTATAATTATATAATTTATTATATATTTCTATTTTCTTTATATATAAAAACCAGATGGATCAATGATTTATCAAAAAAATCTTAAGAATCAAAAATTTTATAAATCTGTTCATCAGAAGGGACCAAGAAACTTTGATTTACCTTTCAACAACCATGATCATATAAGTCGCATGAATCACACGTGAAACTTCACATTGACTAATATCTATAGTAATATTTCAATATAAATATATATTGAAATATTACTATAGATATTAGTATTATTTGTAAATAAATATATAAAGGGACACTTAAATGCTATTTTATAGAAAATTTTTCTACAATTTATATATATATATATTCTATTTAATTTATATATATATATTCTATTTATATGTATTTATATTATAGTTATGGCTAATTTTTCAACAAACTTGATTGATTAATACGATGTTGATTTTCTGTTACGATAGATCGACGAAACAATAGCTAGCCCAATAGCAGCTTCCGCCGCTGCAATCGCTATAATAAAGATTGAGAAAATCTCACCTTTTAATTGGCGACTATCAAATATATCAGAAAATAGTACGAGATTAATATTAACCGAATTTAGTATAAGTTCAAGACACATAAGTGCTCTAACCATGTTTCGACTTGTGATCAATCCATAGATACCAATTGCAAATAAATAGACACTCAAAAAAAGTACATGTTCAAACATCATTGACTAACTCCTGATCAACCCCGATTCGTTTCAATATGACAAAAATTCAACCAAGTTGATTGACTAGAATCGAGCGATTACATAAAAAAGGGAATATTAACAGTAGATTAAACTAATTTTTTTATTCTAACTAAACTATTTATTATTGACGAGCCATAGTAATTGCGCCTATCAAAGAAACTAAAAGAATTATAGAAATTAGTTCAAACGGAAGATAAAAATCTGTTGATAAATGAATTCCAATTTGTTGAACGTTGTTTTATAAAGTCTTGTTCTATAATCTGATTTGATCTTGTAGTCCAAATAATTCCGTACCATGACGTATCTGCGATAGTAGTAATTAGTGAAAAAAGACTACTTATACAAACCAATGAAGTGATTCCATCTCCAATAGTCCAAAGATAGGAGTCGTTAGAATATTCTGACCATTCACGAACATAACAGCAAATATGATTAAGACATTTATGGCTCCCACATAAATAAGAAGTTGGGCGGCAGCTACAAAAAAGGAGTTTGATGAAATATAGAATAAGGATATACAAACAAGAACCGATCCCAACGAAAAGGCGGAATAAATTGGATTAGTAAACAATACTACTCCTAGACCTCCTAATATAAGAAATGATCCCAGAAATACTACAAGTATATCATGTATTGGTCCAGGTAAATCCATTATGTATAAGAAAAAAATTAGTCAAAATGTTTCATGACCTTACTAAATAGTCCAGGAAAGAGAAGGGTATTCCCCTTATTTTTTTTTTCTTATATATGGTGAGTTTTTAATGCAATTAAATCTTAATATGGATGGATTACTGTGGATATAGATAAAGTTATTAAAATTATCGGCCAATCTTTTCTTTTTTCTTTTAGAGATTCTAAATTTTTAATATTTTTAAATAATTAAGAAAACACATATTCACAATTTAAATCCAAGATTGATTCTCAATAATCAATAGTTAATAAGATAAGTTTATTAGGTTCTCATAAAAAAAAGAAGACTTGTTTCTGTTTATCTTTATATAAAAAAATATTAGTAATCAGTAATCGTTTTTGAATCAAGGGGTTTTTCTTTATCCATTTTGATTTGACCGGAATTCATAATTGTTTGAATTGTGTAATCTCCAATTACTGACATTGGTAACCGACCTAATGCAATTTGATTATAATTTAATTCGTGACGATCATAAGTTGAAAGTTCATATTCTTCAGTCATCGATAAACAGTTTGTTGGACAATACTCGACACAATTACCACAAAATATACAGACTCCAAAATCGATACTATAATTAAACAATTGTTTCTTTTTAATCTCTCTTTTAAACCTCCAATCAACAACGGGTAGATCTATGGGACATACACGAACACATACTTCACAAGCAATACATTTATCAAATTCAAAATGAATTCGACCGCGGAAACGTTCTAATGTAATCGATTTTTCATAAGGATATTGAATAGTTACAGGTAAACGATTTGTATGAGATAGGGTAATTATGAAACTTTGACCAATGTACCTTGCCGCCCGTATTGTTTGTTGACCAAAATTTATGAACCCGGTCACCATAGGGAACATATTGTAGATCTCCGTGAATAATTTGATGTTTCTTTCTCTTATTTAAGATCAGTTATGAGTGGAGAATATCGTTATCTTATTCTATTCTTTATAGGTAAATAAGTTGAAAAGAAGTTGTCAATAATAGATTACCCAGAGAAATAGGTAAAAGAAATTTCCATCCAAAATTTAAAAGTTGGTCCATTCTCAGTCTAGGTAAAGTCCATCTTGCTGTGATAGGAATGAACAAAAACAAATAAGCTTTAGCTAATGTAATAAATATACCAATTGTTATTCAAAAACTCCTGTCATTTTATTTATTCCTAAAAATTCGGGAATAGATATATACGGAATAGAGAAATTCCATCCGCCTAAGTAAAGAACTGTTATAAATAATGAAGAAACTAATAAATTTAGGTAAGAAGCAAGATAAAATAAAGCATATTTAATACCTGAATATTCTGTTTGATAACCTGCTACTAATTCCTCCTCTGCTTCTGGTAAATCAAAAGGTAATCTCTCACATTCTGCTAGAGAAGAAATTAGAAAAACAACAAACCCTATAGGCTGACGCCACAGATTCCACCCCCAAAAACCATATTTTGACTGTGACTCAACTATATCAACTGTACTTGAACTGTTAGATAATCATAGTCGATAATAACATTACTGTGCATATCGCTATTTCAAACCGTACATGAGACCTCAGCTTCATACGGCTCCTCTATGGTCACAAATAAATGCAAGTACTTGTTTGGTATTATTGTAATTTTGAAATTCTAATACCGGGAAGTTCAAAATTAGACCAACGAAATTCCGTCTGCTAGAATAAAAAAGCGCTTCCGAATTGATCTTTTCAATTAAAATTTTAAAATATCTTTATTCGGTAATAACTTAATCCTTAAATAAAATACTCGTTATATCAATAAATTCGGTTTTATCAATAACTCTAAAGAAAGAATTAGTTAGAAAGAATTGATCATTAATTCCAAATTTATGATTAAGAATTCCGTGTATGTATTATAGTAGATATGAATATTGAATGGGCAAAATAAATAAGAAATATTTCTTTTGCTCCTGTCCTATTCTTCTTTCTCAGAGGAAGGGAGGTACTCTGAAAAAAAATAAAATAAAGGATTAATTCGTTTTTTATAGTCATTTCTTTAATCAGTGAATAGGAGCATACTCGAGATCGGAATCGTGGAGAAGTACTACTTGGTCATTTCTACCAACTTAAAGTCCTCATTATGATTCGTTTTATCCAAAGCTTTATGCAAAAAAGTCTTTTTTATCTTAAATTATCTCCATTACGAATCTTTTGTGTACCTTGGTGTTCCTAACTGTCCACTGATTTTTTATTAATCTCCAGTATGGTAATAAATATAAGACAGTAGTAGAAACCCCATACGGGTGATCTTTTGTACCCGCTTCAAGATATGATAATTGGTCAAAGAATCTTAACCTTGGGGTAAACAGTTTATACTGCTTATGTTTCTATTCTCGTACATAGGGAATGAGATTTAATCTTCTTACTGCAAATTTATAAGCAGTTTGCTTTTACTCATCTAACTATCTAGTTTAATTCATTAACCCTAATGATAAATAAAAAAAAATATATCCATTGAATATAATATATTAAATTTCTTTATTCTATTCCTAGTTCTAGAAAAGAGGGAAAATAATAATGTTCTGCCGAATCACACGTAGAGATATTGATAACACACATAGAGTTAATGGTATTTCATAGCTGATAGATTGAGCAGCAGCCCGTAGACCACCCGAAAAAGAATATTTATTATTCGACCCATATCCTGACATAAGAAGTCCAATAGGGGCAATACTTGAAATGGAGATCCATAAAAAAACGCCTATACTAAGATCGGCCAAAACAAGGTGATATCCAAAAGGAATTACTAAATAACTTAGTAGAACAGATATGACCGCTATAGAGGGTCCCGCACTGAACAAAACGAATATCCCCTCTAGATGGGAGGAGATCCTCTTTAAAAACTAATTTGGTTCCATCTGCTATAGCTTGAAGAATTCCCAATGGACCGGCATATTCAGGCCCAATGCGTTGTTGTATTGCTGCAGATATTTCTCTTTCTAACCACACAATTACTAGTACCCCTATTGTTATTCCCAATATAAGGTGAAAATAAGAACAAAGATCCATATGAGTTCATAAACTTCTTTAAAGATTCCGATCTAGAAAAAGAATTTATAGCTTGTATTTCCGTTTCTGTCATATCAATTATCATTTCAACGATCAACTTCTCCCATAATGATATCTATACTACCTAATATCGTCATGATATCTGCCAATTTCATTCTTTTAACTAGTTGAGGGAGAATTTGCAAATTGATAAAACCGGGTGGACGAATTTTCCATCTCCAAGGGAAAACACTATTATCTCCTATCAAATAAATTCCTAATTCTCCTTTTGGGGCTTCTACTCTCACATAAAGTTCTTGCTTCGACAATTCAAATTGGGCGAAAGCTTTTTAGTAATAAATCTATATTCAAAATTATTCCATTCAGAATTTTTTGCTTTATCAAAACGTCGGACTTCTAAATTCTCATAAGGCCCTCCAGGAATTCCTTCTAGAGCCTGTTGAATAATTTTATAGATTCCTCCATTTCACCGATTCGTACTAAATAACGGGCTAGTGAATCTCCTTCTTTTTGCCATTGGACTTCCCAATCAAATTTATTGTAACACTCATAACTATCAACTTTACGAAGATCCCATTGGATTCCAGAAGCCCGTAACATTGGTCCTGATAAACCCCAATTTATTGCCTCCTCTCCACCAATAATGCCCACTCTTTCAACGCGTTCCAAAAAAATAGGATTACGCGTAATAAGTTTTTGATATTCAACAATTCCTGTTAAAGAATAATCGCAAAAATCCAAACATTTCTCTATCCAGCCATAAGGTAAATCGGTAGCAACTCCCCCAATACGGAAATAATTATGCATCATTCGCATACCTGTAGCGGCTTCGAATAGATCATATAACAATTCCCTTTCTCTGAAAATATAGAAAAAGGGAGTCTGTGCACCGATATCCGCCATAAAAGGTCCAAGCCATAATAATGAGAAGCTATACGACTCAGTTCTAGCATAATTACTCTAATGTAACTAGCTCTTTTAGGTACTTGAACGCTTTCTAACCGTTCTGGTGCATTTACTGTTATTGCTTCTGTGAACATAGTGGCTAAATAATCCCATCGTGTTACATAAGGCAAATATTGTATAATTGTTCGATTTTCCGCTATTTTTTCCATCCCTCTATGTAAATAACCCAATATAGGTTCACAATCAATAACATCTTCACCATCGAGAGTAACAATTAGTCGAAGAACACCATGCATTGATGGGTGGTGAGGACCCATATTCACTATCATGAGATCCTTTCTTGTAGCTGGTACAGTCATAATTTTTCTTCCTTAATTCAATTCAGTATTCCATGAATTTAGCAAAATGAAGTTGATCAAAATGCAAAATTTAATACTAAAGAAAAAATTCAAACCAATCTTAAACTTAAAATTAATGAGTTTTTGACTCCCGAATACCCAACTGGTTAATCAATTTCTTATAACGTACTCGATTTTTCTTTGACAAATAATCCAACAGCCGTTGACGTTTTCCCAAAATTTTTCGTAGACCTCTTTGTGATAAAAAATCTTTTTTATGTAATTTTAAATGTAAAGTAAGTCTTTGTATCTTATCAGTGAAACTAAATACTTGAAATTCAACAGATCCACAGTTTTTTTCTTTTTCTTGTCGAATAGCCGAGATGAATGAATTTTTGACCATAAAAATTTTTTTTTTTTTCTTTTACACGAATTTTACCGATCAGGAAAAATAAAAATATTTATTATACGTGTTATTTGCAGTTATTTTAATTTAGTACAAAAAAATTTATCATTTCTTCATATAGAATTCTATCCAAATCAAATTGAAAATTTGATTTGGATAAAAAGAACGATACATTTTTTTTTCTTTCCTTAATAGGAAAGAAAATGTTTTTTTCGATAACGATAAAGAAAAAAAGATATAAGATATAGAGGAAATGTACTATGTTATATTTATATTTATTATATACTATTAATATAATTAAAGAATTCTGAATCGTGGATACATATGTATTCTTAATATACTAAAATTACTGCCATTATTGGTATCAAACCAATAACGATTCATACAAGCTAAATCTTCTAATCGAAAATTGGGCCAAAGAAAAAATTTGAATTAATGAATTTCTTTGTATATGTATTAAGATGTTTTTCCTTGTTCAAAAATTGTCCACAGTTGTTTATGTTATTTTGATTACAGAATATTGAATTTCTACCCGTAATATTACAATTCTGAGAATTAAAACAAATGAAAATTCTCAATTCTCTACGACGTCTGGGGGATAGAATATTTTCGGGAACAAGGAAATCATAATAATTTTTGTTTTTAGGCATAAGTATATTGCTGTGTTGTGCAACAGATTCATGAAATTTTTTTTTATCAACATATCTTTTTTTATCATGTATTTTCCATCAGTTTGGCGTTTAGTCTTATCAACCAATGAAATACCTATGGTTTGATATATAATATCTTTTCCATCCCTTTTCATAGATAGACGAATTGGTTGAACAATAAATATGCCTCTTTTTACCAATTCTGTAAGAGTTAGATCTTTCTGAATCAACATTACATCTAGACGCATCTCTCCTCTTTGAATTGAAGATATAGCTATTTCCTTGGATCTATCAGTCTAAGTAGAAGACAATATACCTTTATATTATTGATCATTCTTTGATTCAAGGGATCATCCCATCTTAATTGAAAAAGAAAATATTTTTTCAAGAAGAAATTGAGTTCTGCTTCTTTCTTGCTCTTAGATTGTTTTTTTTTTTTTACCCTTTTTAATGTCTGCTCCTGTATAATCTGTCTCAGCATCTTTTTCTCCTGTATAATCTGTCTCAGCATCTTTTTCTCCTGTATAATCTGTCTCAACATCTTTTTCATTTTGTTTTCGTAAATCTAATACAAGATTTCCCTGATCTTGTTGTTCATTTTTTTTTTTTACATTAATCTTTTTACTTTTAATATTTTCATAAAAATGAAAATTAAAAATAAGTAATTTGGTAGGTATGATCCACGGTTTTATTTTATACGCATTAAAAAGTAGTAAAAATTCTGGGAAAAACCAAGGTTCTAGATTTGATATGATACGATAAAATTTTTCTTGATTCATTCCATCCAATCAAAAAAGGAATTTTTTTTTAATTTTGATAATTTAGATTTTTAGTATTGTTATGAATCTTGGTATTGATAGGCATATTGGCCCGGGTCTCAATATCAATATTATTTCTAATACAGAAATGGGGAATTTTATAATTTAAAAATAGTCTATCCATTTTTTTGTCTGTATCAATGAGAAATCTTTTTTCTAGATAATTATTAATAACTATCCTTATCAATCCATAAAATGGTTCGGGTTTAGTGTATTGAAATTAGATGCAATTTTTTTGTTTTCCACTTCTTGTAATTGTAACGTTGATTCATAAATATATGAGTTTTTATTATCCCAAAATTTATATATTTATATGATAAAATATCATATTCTAAAATGTTTTTTCAATTTGACTTTTTGACTCATCAATGAATTTACTGCATAGTAATTTTCTTTCATGTAATGAATTAATTGATCTTTTTCTTTTTTATATAAATTCGATTTCATTGAGTCTTTTTTTTGAATTATACGACATTGGTTAGCCCTATTTTGCCATTTTTTTTGGTACTAAATAAGACCACTTAGTCTGAGATAAATTATATTGATAATGATTCCTTAACCACATTTTCCATTTATTCATTCTATACTTATGTATTTTCTTATGCTTTGGTTTGGAACCAAATATTCCTTGTGTTGTACAATAATTCTTTATTATATCTGTAAGAAAAGGATAGGTGTTATGATATTGAAGTACAGATTTCAAAGCATATTTGTTAAGTAACTGATTTGCGAGAATTTGTAAAATATATATGCTTGAGACAAAGAAGATAAGTCCCAATAAATATTAAAATTTTTGTTGCTAATACTAAAATTAGTATTATAAAAAATATTATAAAACGACCTTTTTATTTTCGAAATAAAATTCATTATTTTTTGATCTGTCTTTTCAATTCTTTCTTGATTTGTTTTATCATTATAAATGTATTTAGTTAAAATTTTGTTTGTTGATTTAAAACTTGGAATCTTAATGATACATAGTAATAGATTCATGTATATTTTTTCAATGAAGGATTTTATAAAATAATGCGATTTACGTATTAATCGGATATTTTTTCTTTTAAATATTTTCCAAATATCCTTCTGTAATTCCGATCTTTTATTATAATAAGTTAGAACCATTTTTTTCTTGTCTTTTGTGATTCCTTTTATTTGATTCCTAATTGTGATTGTCTTATTAGCAAGATCTTTTATTTTTGTTTCGATGAGTGAATAATTTGCATTTCCGCAATTCGGGAATTGAATTGCAATCGTTGATTCGCGAAGAATTTTATTATTTATATTAGAATTTCTTCCATTTTTTTTTTTAGTCAATTCATATATTTTAGCCCTACTAGATTTTAATATAGGTTTTACTTTTTCAAGTTCTTTCATTATTAGGTCCAGAAATAGAATTATTTTGATGACCCATCTTGTTTTTTTTTTTGAAACTTTTAGAACCCCATTTCCTCTTTCTTTGAAAACTCTTATAACTTGTGAAATTTTCTTTTTCGCTTTTATCGTTTTTTTTTCGAGTTCTTTAAAAATGGGTTCAAAGAAAGAAGGTCGTTTTCGGGGAGACCCAAAAGGTAGCTCTGCTTCTCTTCCCCAAACTGTTAAAAAACAAAAGTTATCTTTTTTCTCTTTTTTTTGCCTTTGCTGATCTACATGATTAAATCGTACCTTAGATCTTTGCCAAGGTTTCAGACAAAAAGGAAATAGAATCTTTATTTGAATACCATCTCTTAACCAATTTTGGGGAAATTCAGTTTCTGATAATTGAACACCATTATAAGTACATTTAACATGCATTTCTTCATTCCATTCCTTCCAATCCTCATACCATTCGGGGAATTGAAACAATAGCATACGACTAATATTTTTAGCTATTATTAATACGGGAAATATAACATATTTTCTAAGAAAAGATTGGGTTATTAATATTAAACCTCTTATTGCTTGAGTAAATAGAAAGCTATCCCAAGTCTCTGATATTGCTATTCGTTCATTTTCCTCTTTTTTCTCTTTATTCGTTTTCTCATTTTCTTTTGTATGTTCTTGCTCAAAATAATAAATTTGAGATCTTGAGGTTCTTCCTAACCAATTCCTAATTTTAAATATATTAAAAAACGAAAAAAAAAATGTTTTGTCTATTCGATCCAAAAAAAGTGGGGAATGCGCATTTGCTTGAAATATTTTCAAGATAATTGTTTTACGTCTTTGAGCACGCATAGATCCTTTGATTATACCACGGCGAAAATCCGATTGTTGTGAGTAATGTATCAAAGCCACTTCGTCTTCTTCATCACTAGTATTACTAGTAGTATTATTCGTAGTACTCGAATTAGTACTCTGATCGTTATCAGTATAAATTATTATGCGTTTCCCTTTCTTGACCGAATTTCAGGATATTCCGTCGATTCTTCTTCATCTCTTCTTCCTAATCATCTGTTAATTTGTATGACCATCTAGAGACCTTTTTACTAATTTCTTCCATTCCAATAGAATTTTTTCTAATTTTTAGTAGATCATTTGGATCAGTTGTAATTACATTGAATAAAAATTTCAAAGATTTTATTTGACTTTCTGAATCTATTCCTTGCACACGTTCAAAATCAAATTTTTCAATTGAGGTTAAGGAATTCTCAATAGGATTCGATAAAAATTTCTCATCAGAATAAAATACATTATGTTCAAATGTTTGAGAATTTTGGGGAAATAGACCATGAATTTTATTTATCCACAATATTTCTAAGGAATCCACTCTTGAAGTTATTAAATCAGTCATGATTTCATCTGAATCTACATTTTTATTGTTCCGCGATAAGGTCCATTCAAAAAGGGATCATACATTTTGGGTAAATATTCTTGTTCATGCTCATCACCACATAATCTGGTTCTTTTTTCTAGTATATTTAAAGAAAAGGATCCTTTCTCTTTTCTAATTTTGTATTCTACTTAAAAATTCGTTCCTTAAGTTGTATTTTTTTTGTTCATTATTATAAATCCAATAATTATATAGGTCTTCGTGGTATAGTTTTTCTGTTGTGTAGAAAGAAATTTTCGCTCTATCATTCTGAAAAGGTTGATAAACTTGGCGGATATGTAAAAGAGATTAGATTTTTTCCTTTATTTGGGCATATATAAAAAAAATATTGTGCCATTTCATTTCGTATAGCATTTTCAAACCTATCATTTTTAAATATCTCAATGGGCCGGTTCCATCGTTTATAATCGAAAAGAAAAGTTACAATAGGTTTTTCAAACCAAAAAGACGTTTTCTCTTCTTTAAGTTTTCCCAATTCCCAATTATCTTGATGGATATCAAGATAAGAATCTTCGTAAACCGGGCTATCTTTGTCTTCTTTAGTGGATCCCTCTTGTTCCTGTTTCGTCTTCTTCGTTTCGTAAGTTGTTTCTACATCGCTTTCTTCCGTTTCTGAGGTTTCTTTCAGTTTCTTAGTACCAATAGGCGATGGCATTCTGCCTAAATAGTAGACACAGGTGATAAATAAGAGAATACTAAAGATTCTAGCCATAGAATTTATCAATTCTGACACAAGGTACTTATTAGATCGAATCAAATGATTTTGCCGTATCCAGAATAATACCAATCCAACCCATTTCATGAATAAAATGTGACCAATTAACCAACCAACAAAACTACTTGTTACAAATAACATCTTGTTGTTGCATCGAAACATATAAATGTTGACTAATCTGGCTAACGTTGAACTTGGTAAAATGAAATGGTTGAATAATTGAAAAATGAGATTATTCAGGAATACACATTGAATGCTGAGATTACGCATGGAATTTCTGGTAGTAGATCCATAATCAAAAAAAGTTTTTGTGATTGTTCCAGAAGAAATGAAACAAAAGATACGGTAGAACTAGGACAGTTATTGTATGAGGTCTACCCAATGCTAGGATGCAGAGGCGTATAATAGATCGATATGAACATCATGAGCTGCCCCGTAATAAAACCCGTTGTTGCTGATATCTCCTTCTCAGTTCCTTCTTCCATAACCCGAGCTCGGAGAAGGAAGAGATAAGAGGGCCTATGGAAAATGTGGTCAGAAATCCATAATAGAGTCCGACCACAACGACCGAATTTATTATCTTCATGCATAAGGATAATAGATTACCTAGTAGAAAAGATTTTAAAATCATCACAAACCTCCCTTTTTTCTTTTCTATTTCAATTTCTCGATTATTATATGATGATTTCTTAACTTTCCATATATAGAAAGAGATAGACTAGAAATGACATCTCTTATGTCAACGATACCATCTTCTTCGATTGAATGACATCTCCTATGTCAATCACACCAAGAAATATTAAATGAATGGAATTGGGATATAGATGGAATATAATGAAATAGAGCTACTTTGAGGTTCCCTATGAAATGAGGCATGGAACGGAGCCACTACGAAGAAGTTCCGGGAGTTACGAAGGAAGCTTCGGACTCATGGGTTGAGAACGGGAGTTGAACTCTATGAGGTCGAATCTCCCGTTGTTCCTCAGTAGCTCAGTGGTAGAGCGGTCGGCTGTTAACCGATTGGTCGTAGGTTCGAATCCTACTTGGGGAGATTGATTGATTCTTAATTTCATTAAAGAATGAAGAATTGAATGAAAGGGCTCGCTTTGACCATTAGGGTAGGTAACCCGTTCCTTGTCTTTGTTTCTATTGCATTCTATCTCATCGTATCACATTCTGTTTTACGATATTTGAGAATCACCATCAATACCTCGGCGTAGATCGAGGTAATC
>JASFAX010002439.1:0-45947 GCA_030737875.1 Allium sativum
AAAAGTGGTTTCATCGAAAACAGAGGTCGTTTGTAAAATTACTATTTTTAAGGGCCATATTATATAAAAATATATATATAAATTCTACAGCGACTTTTCTAAATTTTGAACTGGCTATAACTTTTGATTTCTAAAGTGAAATTTCAGTTTTTCAGATTCTTTAGAAAGATATGATCAAACAGGTTCAAATATTTCTTGTTTCGTTCAATTCTGATTTAAAATGAAACCTGTATATTAAATTGAAATTGGAAATCGAATTTTCAACTGCCGCGCCATTTCAACTCCTTTTATAATTAAATTAAATTTATTCGTTTTAACTTCAATTAAAATAAATTTTTAGTCATTATTATTTAAAATAAATTATTTTAAATATTAAAATCCATTAAAATTTCTAAAATAAAAATTTTAAATTGGCCCCAAATTCCGGGTTGATACTAATTTCCATGCGATGGAGGCAGCTTTCGAGAGACCTGTCAACAAGTTACACAAGGATGGCAAAGATGAGAATGAGGGAGTTTGGCTAAGGAGCACAACCTAAGGATGAAAAACTCATGGATATAGACTGGGTTCACGAAGGAAGGGAGGAAAGAATAGTAAAACCTAAAGACAAGAGGAAATATTATGGTATAACGGGTCGTATAATTAAGGGCAAGAACAAAGGACAGGATTTTCCGGAAGGCAAGTGCATGCTCTCACCGCCAGCATACTTGAGAGAGAGGCAGTAAGATTTCTGTTGAAAGAGTTTTTCCTTTTTGGTCATCCTGTTAGTACTCTTTTTGATTTTAGCGCTTCACGTTCATTTATATCTGCTTCCATAGTTGAGTCTCTACACCTTAGTACTTGTATAGTAGAAGATCCTATTATTGTCTCAAATCCAATTTGTGGTTCGGCTCATTTATCTTTGGTTTGTAAGGATTTGGGATACTTATGTTTTTGGTTTCATGGGCTATGGGTTGATTCTAGGCATAGATTGGTTAACTAGTAAATGTGAAAGGAGGATAGTTAGACTTTCGACTTGCCTCAGGAATACCCTCGAAATTTCGTGCGATCCTAAGGGATCTGTTTGTCTTAGCTACCTAGAATCACTTTATGTATTTATCGACGATTTTCGATCCGTTAGAGTAGTCCATGAGTATGAAGGTGTTTTTTTTGTTAAGGTTAGTAGTTTCCCCCCTAAAACACGAGATAGACTTCCGCATATATCTAGTTGACAATGCAAAGCCAGTTATGCGATCAACAATAGTTTAGGAGCAGGATTGGCGAGGATAGCCAGAGTCGGTTAAGTGCTCAATTGTTTCGTTGTTTTACTAGTATCATCTCACATAAATCGTCCAAATTCGGAGGAGGTATTCCTTGGGTGCTGGTCTGATATTGGTTTAGGCCTTTGGGGATTGTACTTGAGGGATGCCAAGTTCGACTAGGATGGTTTGCGTGAGAGATACCGACCCTCAGATTTGTGACATGAGGGATAAGCTAAGTAGAAGAGAGACATTTAATCATCTTAGTATACACACTTGGTATCATGGTTAACTTCTGTTTATCTTGGAAAGATAGTTTGACAACGTTGGATACCCTTTAGCATAGTAAATGATCGAGGCCCTATCTTTACTAGTGGGTTTTGGAAATGGAGGTCAAGAAGCTTCACAATCGTGAAGTTAAATTAGTTAAGGTACAGTGGAGTGAAGCTCAAAGAAGATGCGACTTAGAAGACTGAAGATTAGATACGCGCATCATACCCTTTTTGAGTGTATATCCTTGATTCCTCTTTTTTCTATAATATTTATTTGCATGCTAGTCTTTATCTTTTATGTATATTTTCTCGGTCCTATCCTCGATCCTTAGGTAGAAGCCAATGGATGAAAACATGTGTTTGAGACATGTTATGATTGATGGTTGCAAGTGTTTGCTAGTTGTTGCTCATGGATGCATATATGCACATTAGGCACTAGATCGGCTCAGTCACTTTCATATTGCATATGCATATGAATGTATTTGTATATGGATTGAAACTTGATGTGTTATCATATGATTGTTACATATCGATGAGTGAATATGCACACATATAGTATTTACATGATTAGAGATATTTGCATACATATTAGATGCATGACACTCTCATGAATCGCATTAAGGAGGTCAACTGGATCAGTAGACCGCCTGATTTTGCACTAGATAAGAGACATATACACACACTCTGCATATGCTCATATGGCATTAGAAGTCTTTTAAGGACAATGGATACTTCTGGATGATTGGATGTTAAGATGCATTCTTCTTAACTTGAAGATTTCGGGGACGAAATCCTTTGAGGGGAGAATGTAATACCCTGATTTTTCTGAGAATATTAAAATTAAAAAATTCAAGAAAACTTAATTTTTAGAAGAAGAATTAAGTGAAATGGGTTGCGCTATTACGTTCGTCTCAAAATTTTGGCCAAGATAGACATTTGGTTTGCATAAAACGTATATCTTATGAAGAAGTTATTAAGCCTTGAAGTTTGTATGCATATGAGAAATATATATATATAGATATATATATAAAAATATATATATATATATATATAAATTAAATAAATAAATATGCAAAAAAGTTCAAAACAGCGAATCGGGAGGGGGAATAACCGAACTGGTCCATTTTTGAGGTCGACCCGAGTGTCATTGGGTCGACTAGGGGTTGATTCAGGGTGTTTGGCTGTCAACCCGTGGGCCGATTCTCTCTAAGGTAGATGTGGCATCTGATTGGTTCTGATGGACTCGTTGCTGAATCATTAGGGCTGATGTGGCTATTCTATCTTGTCTGAATGGCTTTGATTTGCTCTGGGTTAATCTGACAGTTCCTATTAAATCAAACTTCTATAGAAGCAACCTAAATCTAAACCCTAAGCCACACAAAAATATTCCTAGAGCCGTCATGCCGTCATTCTTTCAACTCAAAGGCAAGATAGAAGCTACATCAAAATCAAATCAAAACTAATCTAATTCAACTAAGAGAATTCAACAATCTACATCAAAGGTGAGCAATTCAGTTTCAGAATACAGATCCCTGAAATCAAGTTTTTCCTTTTGATTGTAAGTGTAGTTATCCTTCAGATGTGAATAAATTAAAGACATGATTTGTAATGAATTGTAAAATAGAATTATATCAAGTTGTATGTGATGCTGATTCATGTTTATTCAGGTTTATTCTATCATATATGCCTATGAATCGAACCTATCATGTTATGTGGAAATTGGTGAGTAAACCTACGATGTTGTAGAGGAATTTGGGAATGAAATTATCATATGTAAGTTTGGTGTTATTATGATACATACAAGTTTTAGGCTAAGTCATGTCATTTATGCCTAATTGTTTAGAGCCATTATGCATACATGTTTAGATCTACGACCTTATATGTTTAGATCTACAACTTTATATGTTAGATCCATATGCCTTTATGATAGATATAATTTTCAAGTTCACCACTACATGCCAAATTTAACTTGTATAGTTTTATGTAAATTCATATGCTTGTGGTTCATGTTGCATAGATCAAATTTGCAAGTTCATAGTTAAAAGTATATTGTTCTATGCCAAATCCATGTGACATATGTGTAGTTAGACACATACTTTTGTATGATATTGGAATGTTGCAAAGTTCCTCTTTTCCCCTTTTTGTTTTATAAATTAGGCTAAAATATCGAGCCTAACATTCTATGTAATTTTGCGAACGTACAACGGGGGTAACATTGGGGAAAACATGAAATTAAATGTAATTGGCATGTTTGACACATAAGCATAATAAGTGGCATGAAAATGGTATAATCTATATACCTAAAATTTTGAACGTGATTTAGAAGGAAAGTGGGCAATGACAATAATTGATTTATAATTTACTTGTAAATATTTAAGATAAACATGAAAAATTACATGGCATAGATTGGTTCATGAAATGGTATATTTAGTATACCATTAATTGTGAGCATAATTAAAAGGATAATTGTGGTATAATTAAATTGGGAATAATTTACATATGGAATTTGTCATAAATAAGAAATATGTAAATTTAGAAAAGACGAATATGCCTAACCCGAGGTTAGACTGAGTTGTGGTGTAAAACTGCCCGGAATCGACGGCACATCTAGTGACCACAACAATACCTGTCTAATGTGGGTGGTTAGTGCATTGAGCCCAAAAAGGACCCGAGGTTAGACTGAGTTGTGGTGTAAAACTGCCCGGAACCGACCGGCACATCCAGTGACCACAATAATACTTGTCTAATGTGAGTGGTTGGTTCTTTAATAAAGCTAAGTCAAGATTGGTAGGATTAAGTCAATTAAGGAAACACTTAACCAATTCAACATGTTAACTAAACTGATGGGTGAGGTTAAGTAAATTTAAAACACTTAACCGTTATAACATGTTAATTAGACAAGTGGGTGAGGTTAAGTAAATTTAGAACACTTAACCTTTATAACATGTTAATTAGACAAGTGGGTGAGGTTAAGTAAATTTAGAAACACTTAACCAATATAACTTGATTTATGGAAAGGTTAAGTTAAAATAAGAGGGCAACACTTAACCAATAAAACTTGATTTGTAGTAGGGTTAAGTTAACACAAGAAGGCAACACTTAACCAAAGTAACATGACAGGTAGGTGGTTTAAGTTAACTTGAATTGATTGATAACACTTAACCAATACAACAAGATGAATACGTGGAGTTAAGTTAACAAGAAACACTTGACCAATATAACTTGATGAACGAAGGGGGTTAAGTTAATAGGAAACACTTAACCGATCCAACATGATAAGTAAGGAGGGTCAAGTTAATAAGAAATGCTTAACCAACATGACATGATGAATCAGTGGGTTAAGTTAACATGAGCGGACAACACTTAATTAATATGGCGTAATGTGCAGGAGGGTTAAATACATATCGGGTTGGTGGGTAATATTAGTAAATATAGGCCCACAAAACTTAACCATTAAATAAACATGCTTGAATCAGTGGAAGGGTTAAGTACATATCGGGTTGGTGGGTAATATTAGTAAATATAGGCCCATAAAACTTAACCATTAAATAAACATGCTTGAATCAGTGAAAGGGTTAAGTACATATCGGGTTGGTGGGTAATATTAGTGAATATAGGCCCACAAAACTTAACTATTAAATAAACTTGCTTGAATCGATGAGAGGTGTAATGACCCGCAAATCCGTAACATCAGAGTTGACTATATACATCATACGTCCAACCCAAATATCACGAAAATACAAAACATTTTTTTTTAGAAGAAAGAGGTAGAAGAAGAACAGAAATAACAACACAGAATCTCACATCGCAGCGGAACAAAATATAATATATCATATCTTTGAAATACAAAAATCTTAACTGTATAACATACACTTATCAGTGTACAACACTTACAACACAGCGGAACAAAACTCTATATAACTAACGCTGAAGCCTCCTGCTCCAAGCTCCTTTAGATAGATCTGTAAAATCCTGAACTACTTGACTGCCCGTACAAATTTAGGCACCCAAGAGTTTAGGTAAAACAAAACAAATAAACTCCGGGTCAGTCATGGGACTGATATGAGTAAACAGTTTAAAACAGTTTTAGAAACTAAATGATACCTCATAAGACCACGCCGTATAACACGGAACGGGTTTTTCCCTTATGAGAATCCAAACACTTGACTTATGTTTATATCAAAACTCTTTTGATATTATAATAATGTCTAAATCAAGTAAATAACAATCTAGTGGAACGTTTGAATCTCACGTTCCACATATAAATACAATCAAAACCGCAAGCACGTATTGGGTAATGGATTTCCAACTACGACAAGGTATGGAACCACCTTCCGCTGGTGTATATCTAGAGGAGAATACACCGAGTTCAACAAGAACATCTTGCAACTCAGCCACACATGACCGACCACACATTTCGCTTGAGTGTATCGAATGCATATCACCAAAGGTTGGGATCAGCAACCGTTTCCCAAATGGGACAGCATCGGCAATAGATTTTTAGAAGTAAATGAAACTCTAGATCAGGCGATTATACACCCTAATAGGTGCGACCTACATAGCCATGCTGCCTGCCCGATTTCTGTCATTTACCGGTTGATGAGGCCAGAAGCTACGCTTTATCATCACACCAGATTCACTTCGAATGTCACATCGTCAAATCCATCAAATCGCCGATTGACGTCCTCAATAGTACATTACGTGTTAGTTAAAAGAAGTTTCGTTCTCCGCTTCCACTCTTGGTACGGTTGAAGGAATCAATGTACGTGACCTTTCTGGAAATACTCCGTCAGACATTCATCCATACAAGTCACCCAGGAACAGGATGAATCGAAGGCACAATTTCTATTAATAGAAAAAGTCCTTGCACTCTACTCCGTCTTCGATTATCTTTATATAATCTGATTTGCACGCTACTGCCAATACGGAGTGGTTCTTCGGATAATAATCTAACCGGTCTCTCCATATTGACAACGATGGTCAAAACTTCGATAGTCTGTGATTTAACTATCGAATAAAAACAAGTGTTTCGATAGTCGATTATTTAACTATCGAATAAAACAAGTGTTCTTCCAAACATCCAAAAATCACCGAGCCTTTAATTAATATTCCATTAATTAAATATCTTCTCTATTTCTTTATCAATATTTGTTAACCAAATATTTTCAATAACCATATTGGCCTTATACGTTATTTTGAAAACATTTCCATATATCGCCTTCTTTTATTTTCTAAACTTTAGAAAATATATGTTATTTATAATTGGAAAATATTCCAATTACTTAGCTCTTTTCCAATCTCGTTTATTCCTATACTTAGGAAATATTTATTATTCTATTTCCTAGCTTACACTTATTTGGGTTAAAACGGATGTTGTGTAAAACATCGTTACGACAACCCAAATACTATATTCAACTAACTCTTATCTAACATTGATCTTCGAGCCTGAAATCTTACTGTTCATTTGTTAATAATGAAATCAATCAAGTTGGGGTTTAACTACCTCTCAGACCTTGACTGAATAACATTTATAACGTCAAAACAGATATGACTACTTACTCGAACAATCAATAACATACAACTACTTCTTTACCTTTAAACACGTATACACTTTTTCTTTCTATTCTTACTAGATTTTACTCTTATACTTCCTTTTTGATTATAATATTCTATTTCTAAGTTCGTTTTCTTATCGACTTCTATATGTTTTGATATGTTAATTTCTAACTATCAAATTATCTTAAAAATATTCTATCTCCTTAAATTCCCAGAAAAATTCGCCATAACCTCCTTTGTACCGGGAGCATCGAGAAAATCCCCAAACTGCCACACAGGCCTTTTCCAATCAAAAAGAAAAAGAAAAGCCAAGCGGCTAGCCGATACGGCGCATAAAATCTCATATATGAATTAAATACGTACCTTTTTGTCGGGCACTCTATTTATTTCACTTCTATACTTTATTCCAAACCTGTCTCCTGTATGTCTATACCTGTCCAATCTATTTTAACTATACCAATCGTTTTAACTAAATTCGTTAATTAATTTGTTAATTAACTCTTCAGTCTATTTCACCTTCATATTTGAACATGACATGTTCAACTATATTTTAACTTGCATAATAACAAATTCTAATTATACTCATACTCTCGTTTCCTTATCGACTTCTCTATTCAAATTCCAATTCAATTCTATTTGAATTCTCTTTATTTAAAGTCCATTTGAATTCTATATTCAAATTCTATAGTTTAAAGTCCATTTGAATTCTATATTCAAATTCTATAGTTTAAAGTCCATTTGAATTCTATTATTCAAATTCTATATTCAAAGTCTATTTGAATTCTATATTCAAATTCTATAGTTTAAAGTCCATTTGAATTCTATATTCAAATTCTATAGTTTAAAGTCCATTTGAATTCTATTATACAAATTCAATATTCAAAGTCTATTTGAATAACTCTGTATTATTTATAAACAACGTTTATAACTTTACTTAAAATCCCCCATTTTATATTTATAAACAAAGTTTATAAATTCAATTCAAATCCCACATTTTCGTTTATAAACAAAGTTTATAAATTCGATTCAAATCCCATCTTTTCAATTATAAACAAAGTTTATAAATTCATTTCAAATCCAATCTTTTCATTTATAAACAAAGTTTATAAATTCATTTACTTGTTTTATATACCTTCAAGACAAGTTAATATTTTCTATAGTCTTATTTAAAATTCAAATTCTATTTATAAAAATAGAATTTCCTTTTTAAAATCTCAAATACCCTTTTCGATATTTTTATAGATCAATATTCAAGCCCCAATGATATTTTTAAACAATCAAATCAACCAATTTTCAATCATTTGATTTTTTTACACATCATATATGAACATATATGAAATCAAACAAACAAACAGATAATATATTTTTGAGGAATCCAGTTGGATTCCTCCAACCTGTTTTTCCTGCATCCACAGACGTTAGTCAATAGAGTAATACCCATCCTGCTTCGATGCAGGATATCGCGGTATAGAAGGTCATCCACTAATCATAGCGCGGGGCGTATAGGGTAATAATCCGCTATGAAACTGCGGGCATCCGCTAATGATACTGCGGGAATCCAACCAATCATCAACCCAATATATATATATAATAGTCAACCAATCCTAAATAACTATATATATTTTAAAACAATCAGACAGCATTCAAACAAGCACAGACAATTATTTTTAACTATATAAAAATAATTTCTAAATAAAAGGTTAGATTTACTCACATTAATTTATTTTCCACTATCCATTCTGATTCCAGTTTTAAAATTCTAGATTACGAACTCCGAAGCTACGAATTTTCTCGACTGGTTCTATTCCAAAAATCTGGCATATAATTAACATGTCATTTATTTTAACAAGACCTTATATATATGTATGAGTATATATGTATAAAAATAAATGTATTTTAAGCATAAATTATTTAAATCGATTACCTTAACACTTGTTTTAAATTTCCTTCTTCCTCCCTACTATTCCATTTCATTGAGGACTTCATCCCCAGACCAAACTGCACCAAAAATACACCAAGCAAACTCGAACTCCCCTTCGCAATTGCACCTTCTTGCCGTGAGTTTCACCCTTATACCAAAAATCGAAGCTACTGTTCTTCCTGCATTTGAATCTGCCGCTACAGGCATTTCAACCCTCCACTGCTTTGTCGAGCTCTGCCATGGAAACCGAACTCCAGCTTGACCAAAGCCAACGTCAGCTTTTCCTATCGACACCTTTATCCTTGTACTAGAGAACCTCACGCTTAAACTTTCTGACCCTTCCTGTTGTCGTCCATTTCCACCCGAGATCCAGAATATGGTCGCGACCTCCTCCCTCACGTTGAACTTCAAAACAATCGCGACAAATCTCGAGCTTTCCAGTGTGAAGCTCCTTCTTCGACGAGCTCAGAGAATCCATGATGGAACGAAATGGTTACGGATTTGATTTCATTAAATTTGGGAAAGAATCGAAAATAAAGGAAGAAGGTGATTTAATTTGGGTCCTGCTTCTAATTTTTGTTCTGTCGAAATGAATAAGGGTAGGTAGCGGTTTTATCATTTAGAGGAAAACAGAACAAGTGGGAAGGAAGAATGCCACAGTTTTTATTTTAGTTTGTGGACATAAAGGAGAGCACGAATTTGTTTTGTTTGTGGTAATAACGAGAGCACGGGATTGTTTATAGTCCACATAACAAAAGATTTATATTTTTATTTTAAATTTGTTTTCGAACCACTGTCCTTTGATTAAAATTATCACATTGATTTCAACTCCTATTTGAACCCAACAATTGTCAACCGTAGGGTAATACCACTATTCTGAATCCAATGGGATAAGTATCGAAGTCCAGTTCGATCATCCGGAACAGATATTTAATTGATATTGATATAAATTAAATATTAAATATTCAAAAATTTACCCATAAGGATCCGGGTCATTACAATCTTCCCCACTTAAAATAATTTCGTCCTCGAAATTGCTAAGATAGAAAAAGTGCTACAAACCCATTTATCTTCTCAAAACTTATTTATGTTGATACCCAACAATTCAAACTTCCTTACGTAACTCTCTTTCGAATAAATCCTTATTCGATAACTCCTCCCTTCGAATAACTATATTCGATAATCTCTCTTTCGAATAACTAGATTCGAAAACCTTTCTTCGAATAAACTATATTCGATTTACTCTATTCAATTTACTCTTATCAATTAACTCTATTGGATTTAACTCTATTGGATTTAACTCTTTTCGATTAACTCCATCGAATAACTAAATTCGATAACTCCTTCGAATAACCAATATTCTATAACTCACTTCGAATAAACTATATTTGATAACTCCTTTCGAATAAACTATATTTGATAACTCCTTTCGAATAAACTATATTCGATAACTCCTTTAATTCTATCCGAATAAACTAATATTTGATTTAACTCCACTCGCTTGACTCTAGATCGCAGCGATCACAATGGTTACGCCTGATTCCCTCAGGAAACATCCGACCGCCCTAGGCTATCTGCAGCCCTGCGAATTACGCTAGCAGTCGTACGAAATGGCAACTTATCCCAAGTAACTATGTTTGACTAATTCCATCTCAATAACTATATTCGATCAACTTTAATTGAATAACTAACATTCAATTAAATCCTAGTTCGATTAACTACGTTCAATTAACTCTATCTGGTTAACTATTATTTTGAATAACAAATATTCGATAAATTCTAATTGAATAACGAATATTCAATTAACTCTACGGATTAACCCTAACTGATTAACTCTAACTGGTTAATACTTACTCTAATCGATTTATTCTAACTCTAATCGATTATTTCTAACTCTAATCGACTTCTCCTATTCGAATAACTCCTATTGGATAACATTTATTTATTTATAAAGATTTACTTTTAGTAACGGTTCTTCACTTTATAAATGTTTCTTTAATAACATTTCTTCACTTATACAAGTGTTGTGTACCCATTATATTTAAAACTATCGGTGTTAAAAACCAATATCTCTTCTCTATATAAGTTTAGACTTATATATTCCATTTATCGAATGATAAATATTTAATTTAATTTATAAACTGTTATTTATAAATTAATCTTTTCTATTTATCTGTTAAAAACAGATTTCCATTTTCTATTCATCTTCTAAATATTCCTTTGATTTATTTCTATTTATTTTACAAATAAATATCTCATCTATAACATTCTTTTTATTTTCTATAAATAAATATTTCCATTGAATCTATTTGTAAATGTTTTACAAATATTTCCTGTTCAAATTCTATTTGCAAATGTTTTTACAAATATTTCTCCTTCTATTTGTTTGCACATAACTTCCTTGGTATTTATGTTACAACTATATTTCCTTTATATTTGTTTTACAAATATAATTTCTTTTAACTCCTTTGGTTTTTCCTTTATTCACACCCAATTCATATTTCATTCACATTGATTTTACTCAGTTTATTCATTTCGATCCATTTAACTTACTTAAGTTAAATTTAATTTCAATCATTCAAATTCCCATTAACTAGTTGCTAATTAATCGTTTTTCCTAGTTCACCCTTTTATTTGAATATAACTTGTTCAAATATATGTCAACTTAATTATGAACTAATCTAATTATATTTTCAACTCGAGTTATATATTCGATTTCGAATATAAATCCTCAATCTCTTTCACTTATCCAAAAACCCAATTTCGATTCAAATTTCCTTTAACTAATTATTTTCCCGTTTAGTTAATTCTATTTAACCATTTAAAATATGATTTTTATTTTAAAAATCATTTCACTTACTTCACTGGAGTTCATTTATTTTATATCCCCAGTCTGGATTTTTCTAATGCCAATTCGGGTTTTATTCCCTAAAAATCCTTTTATTTATTTAATTAAACGGTTATGGTTTTATAATGGTTCTGGCGCTGCTTTTCTAAAAATTTGATTTTGACATAACTCAAAATCTATATGAGGAAATCCAGATTTTTCTCTTTCATTAGAAAACTATTATCCAACTGGTCCCGACGATTCTTGTTTCAAAGAATTCCGACTTCAATTGAGTTCTGTATACTAAATTGAAGTTCGAATCGCCAATTTACGAACTGTCGCGCTACGGCGAGCCCGTTTTAATTATATTTATAAATATAAACGTTTTAACTTTGTTTATAATAAATTCAATCTCCATTCTGATATATTTATAATATGTATCAAATCCATTTCATAATATTCCCGATCTATTTTACTTCTAATATTCAAATCCTATATATTTACAATATTCAAATTCCATTTGAATTTCTTTATTCAAACTCTATATTATTTCCTTCTATTCAATTTCTATTTGAATTTTCTTCTATTCAAATTCATTTGAATTCCTCATCTTAAAATCCTATTTGAATTTCTTATCTTCAATTTCTATTTAAATCCTTTATTCAATTTCTATTTAAATCCCTTTGTTCAATTTCTATTTGAAATCTTTTGAATTTAAATTCTATTTTAACTCCTTTGAATTCAAATCCTATTAAATTTCACTTTGAATTCAAATTCTATTTAAACTCTTTTTATTTAAAATTCTATTTCAAACTTTATATTTTCTTTGAATTCTAATATTCAACCTCCACTTTATATCCTCTTTGAAATTCTATTTAACCGAATTCCATTTGAATTCTAATATTCAAATCTCCATTTGACTTTTCTTTATTCAAATCCATTTGAATTCCTTTGAATTCAAATTCCATTTCAATTTTTCTTATACAATTTCTATTTGAATTTTCTTTATTCAAACTCATTTGAATTCCTTTGAATTCAAATTCTATTTCACTTCTATTTGAATTATATATATATATATATATATATATATTCAAATTCCTTTATTTTACTTCTATTTGAATTCTATACTCCAATTCCCATTTCAAAATTACTTTGAAGTTATATAAATGTATACATATATTTATATCTATCTCAAATTCAAAACATTTGAATTTTCAAACAACTTGTTTCTTTCAAACAAATTCCATCAAAAACTTTTCTAAAGCCGCAATTCATCACTTAGAAACTCGAAAATGAACACTGATGATGTTGCGACCATCATCAGAATTATTTCCCAGCCACTGAAGTGAGTTCAGTGCTATATCACTTGACATTCATTTAGAAAAAAATATTTTCCAAACTCCCAGGATTTTAAATTCTGAATTCTGGTTGGAATTCAATTTCAATTCATCACATTTGTATATTTGATTTCATATACAAATTCCATTGGTTATATATATAAATATTTCTGTTTTATAATCTAATTCGATTATAATCCTAACAATCAATTAACTATTTAAAAACAATATCGTGTCCAATCTTATGTTCAAGTGTTTATAAATTCCTATCGACTTCGTGGCGTACCACGATTCGATCAGAATTCATAATTCACTCAACAGACTAGTCAACACAATATAAAACAGTTTTTATATCAAATAACAAATACGCTCTCTCGTATATATATACACTCAACTCATTCTAGGATACTACTGATCCTATCTCTAATGAGCACATTCCAACAAGCCTAGGTATTCGCTCAACCTAAGCTCTGATACCAACTGTAATGACCCGCAAATCCGTAACATCAGAGTTGACTATATACATCATACGTCCAACCCAAATATCACGAAAATATGAAACATTTTTTTTTAGAAGAAAGAGGTAGAAGAAGAACAGAAATAACAAAACAGAATCTCACATCGCAGCGGAACAAAATATAATATATCATATCTTTGAAATACAAAAATCTTAACTGTATAACATACACTTATCAGAGTACAACACTTACAACACAGCGGAACAAAACACTATATAACTAACGCTGAAGCCTCCTGCTCCAAGCTCCTTTAGATAGATCTGTAAAATCCTGAACTACTTGACTGCCCGTACAAATTTAGGCACCCAAGAGTTTAGGTAAAACAAAACAAATAAACTCCGGGTCAGTCATGGGACTAGTATGAGTAAACAGTTTAAAACAGTTTAAGAAACTAAATGATACCTCATAAGACCACGCCGTATAATACGGAACGGGTTTTTCCCTTATAAGAATCCAAACACTTGACTTATCTTTATATCAAAACTCTTTTGATATTATAATAATGTCTAAATCAAGTAAATAACAATCTAGTCGAACGTTTGCATCTCACGTTCCACATATATATACAATCAAAACCGCAAGCACGTATTGGGTAATGGATTTCCAACTATGACAAGGTATGGAACCACCTTCCGCTGGTATATCTCTAGAGGAGAATACACCGAGTTCAACAAGAACATCTTGCAACTCAGCCACACATGACCGACCACTCATTTCGCTTGAGTGTATCGAATGTATATCACTAACGGTTGGGATCAGCAACCGTTTCCCGAATGGGACAGCATCGACAATAGATTTTTAGAAGTAAATGAAACTCTAGATCAGGCGATTATACACCCTAATAGGTGCGACCTACATAGCCATGCTGCCTGCCCGATTTCTTTCATTTACCGGTTGATGAGGCCAGAAGCTACGCTTTATCATCACACCAGATTCACTTCGAATATCACATCGTCAAATCCATCAAATCACCGATTGACGTCCTCAACAGTACATTACGTGTTAGCTAAAAGAATTTTCCTTCTCCGCTTCCACTCTTGGTACGGTTGAAGGAATCAATGTACGTGACCTTTCTGGAAATATTCCGTCAGACATTCATCCATACAAGTCACCCAGGAACAGGATGAATCGAAGGCACAATTTCTATTAATAGAAAAAGTCCTTGCACTCTACTCCGTCTTCGATTATCTTTATATAATCCGATTCGCACGCTACTACCAATACGGAGTGGTTCTTCGGATAATAATCCAACCGGTCTCTCCATATTGACAACGATGGTCAAAACTTCGATAGTCTGTGATTTAACTATCGAATAAAAACAAGTGTTTCGATAGTCGATGATTTAACTATCGAATAAAACAAGTGTTCATCCAAACATCCAACAATCGCTGAGCCTTTAATTAATATTCCATTAATTAAATCTCTTCTCTATTTCTTTATCAATATTTGTTAACCAAATATTTTCAGTAACCATATTGGCCTTATACGTTATTTGGAAAACATTTCCATATATCGTCTTCTTTTATTTTCTAAACTTTAGAAAATATATGTTATTTATAATTGGAAAATATTCCAATTACTTAGCTCTTTTCCAATCTCGTTTATTCCTATACTTAGGAAATATTTATTATTCTATTTCCTAGCTTACACTTATTTGGGTTAAAACGGATGTTGTGTAAAACATCGTTACGACAACCCAAATACTATATTCAACTAACTCTTATCTAACATTGATCTTCGAGCCTGAAATCTTACTGTTCATTTGTTAATAATGAAATCAATTAAGTTGGGGTATAACTACCTCTCAGACCTTGACTAAACAACATTTATAACGTCAAAATAGATATGACTACTTACTCGAACAATTAATAACATACAACTACTTCTTTACCTTTAAACACGTATACACTTTTTCTTTCTATTCTTACTAGATTTTATTCTTATACTTCCTTTTTGGTTATACTATTCTATTTCTAAGTTCATTTTCTTATAGACTTCTATATGTTTTGATATGTTAATTTCTAACTATCAAATTATCTTTAAAATATTCTATCTCCTTAAATTCCCGGAAAAATTAGCCATAACCTCCTTTGTACCGGGAGCATCGGGAAAATTCCCAAACTGCCACACAGGCCTTTTCCAATCAAAAAGAAAAAGAAAAGCCAAGCGGCTAGCCGATACGGCGCATAAAATCTCATAGATGAATTAAATACGTACCTTTTTGTCGGGCACTCTATTTATTTCACTTCTATACTTTATTCCAAACCTGTCTCCTGTATGTCTACACCTGTCCAATCTATGTTAACTATACCAATCGTTTTAACTAAATTCGTTAATTAATTTGTTATTTAACTCTTTAGTCTATTTCACCTTCATATTTGAACATGACATGTTCAACTATATTTTAACTTGCATAATAACAAATTCTAATTATACTCATACTCTCGTTTCCTTATCGACTTCTCTATTCAAATTCCAATTCAATTCTATTTGAATTCTCTTTATTTAAACGTCATTTGAATTCTATTTTCAAATTCTATAGTTTAAAGTCCATTTGAATTCTATATTCAAATTCTATAGTTTAAAGTCCATTTGAATTCTATTATTCAAATTCTATATTCAAAGTCTATTTGAATTCTATATTCAAATTCTATAGTTTAAAGTCCATTTGAATTCTATATTCAAATTCTATAGTTTAAAGTCCATTTGAATTCTATTATTCAAAGTCTATTTGAATAACTCTGTATTATTTATAAACAACGTTTATAACTTTACTTAAAATCCCCCATTTTATATTTATAAACAAAGTCTATAAATTCAATTCAAATCCCACATTTTTGTTTATAAACAAAGTTTACAAATTCGATTCAAATCCCATCTTTTCATTTATAAACAAAGTTTATAAATTCATTTCAAATCCCATCTTTTCATTTATAAACAAAGTTTATAAATACATTTACTTGTTTTATATACCTTCAAAACAAGTTAATATTTTCTATAGTCTTATTTAAAATTCAAATTCTATTTATAAAAATAGAATTTCCTTTTTAAAATCTCAAATACCCTTTTCGATATTTTTATAGATCAATATTCAAGCCCCAATGATATTTTTAAACAATCAAATCAACCAATTTTCAATCATTTGATTTTTTTACACATCATATATGAATATATATGAAATCAAACAAACAAACAGATAGTATATTTTTGAGGAATCCAGTTGGATTCCTCCAACCTGTTTTTCCTGCATCCACAGACGTTTGTCAACAGAGTAATACCCATCCTTCTTCGAGGCAGGATATCGCGGTATAGAAGGTCATCCACTAATCATAGCGTGGGGCGTATAAGGTAATCATCCGCTATGAAACTGCGGGCATCCGCTAATGATACTACGGGAATCCAACCGATCATCAACCCAATATATATATATATATAATAGTCAACCAATCCTAAATAACTATATATATTTTAAAACAATCAGACAGCATTCAAACAAGCACAGACAATTATTTTTAACTACATAAAAATAATTTCTAAATAAAAGGTGAGATTTACTCACAATAATTTATTTTCCGCTATCCATTCTGATTCCAGTTTTAAAATTCTAGATTACGAACTCCGAAGCTACGAATTTTCTCGATTGGTTCTATTCCAAAAATCTGGCATATAATTAACATGTCATTTATTTTAACAAGACCTTATATATATGTATGAGTATATATGTATAAAAATAAATGAATTTTAAGCATAAATTATTTAAATCGGTTACCTTAACACTTGTTTTAAATTTCCTTCTTCCACCCTACTATTCCATTTCATTGAGCACTTCATCCCCAGACCAAACTGCAACAAAAATACACCAAGAAAACTCGAACTCCCCTTCGCAATTGCACCTTCTTGCCGTGAGTTTCACCCTTATACCAAAAATCGAAGCTACTGTTCTTCCTGCATTTGCATCTGCCGCTACAGGCATTTCAACCCTCCACTGCTTTGTCGAGCTCTGCCATGGAAACCGAACTCCAGCTTGACCAAAGCCAACGTCAGCTTTTCCTATCGACACCTTTATCCTTGTACTAGAGAACATCACGCTTAAACTTTCTGACCCTTCCTGTTGTCGTCCATTTCCACCCGAGATCCAGAATATGGTCGCGACCTCCACCCTCACGTTGAACTTCAAAACAATCGAGACAAATCTCGAGCTTTCCAGTGTGAAGCTCCTTCTTCGATGAGCTCAGAGAATCCATGATGGAACGAAATGATTATGGATTTGATTTCATTAAATTTGGGGAAGAATCGAAAATAAAGGAAGAAGGGGATTTAATTTGGGTCCTGCTTCTAATTTTTGTTCTGTCGAAATGAATAAGGGTAGGTAGCGGTTTTATCATTTAGAGGAAAACAGAACAAGTGGGAGGGAAGAATGCCACAGTTTTTATTTTAGTTTGTGGACATAAAGGAGAGCACGACTTTGTTTTGTTTGTGGTAATAACGAGAGCACGGGTTTGTTTATAGTCCACATAACAAAAATTTATATTTTTATTTTAAATTTGTTTCCGAACCACTGTCCTTTGATTAAAATTATCACATTGATTTCAACTCCTATTTGAACCCAACAATTGTCAATCTTTAGGTAATACCACTATTCTGAATCCACTGGGATAAGTATCGAAGTCCAGTTCGATCATCCGAAACAGATATTTAATTGATATTGATATAAATTAAATATTAAATATTCAAAAATTTACCCATAAGGATCCGCGTCATTACAGGAGGGTTAAGTACATCTCGTGTAGGTGGGTAATATTAGTACATATAGGCCCACAAAACTTAACCGTTTATTAAAAATGCTTGAATAGATGGGAGGGTTAAGTACATATCTGGTTGGTGGGTAATATTAGTAAATATAGGCCCACAAACTTAACTAATAGGAAACCCTAATAACGGGGACCCATTTCATCAGTAACCCACATGGATGTATCACGGTACCCTGAACTAGGCAGGGCGGGGCACGATTATTGTGCTGATTATAAGCGGTCAAAGCAGCGGCAGGGGATACGTCAGTGTAGGTTCCGACGGTTTACGGGCGTGCATGTACTCCGGAGTGGGAAAAAGCAGACATTGGGTACCAGTAATTATACACTGTGCATCTTGAATCGTATCGGGTCGCTATCATAAGGATTGATACACCTTATGGTGAGACCAACACAAGGTATCTACACGCAAGAGAGGGCCGATTGACATAGACACATGGAACATGAATACAAGTAGGGAGCCAATTGATAGGGTAGTAAGGGTACATCTAACACGTTCATGGAAATTAGGCTGATTGAGGTGGAATCCTCACGATAGATGTACACCTAAAGGCTACCACAATTACGGGGGTTGGGATCACGATTATATTTTATACAGATTACTAGTTGGGACACTAGTTAGGTGGTGCAGAGATAAATATAGAAATCAAATTAACAGAGTAGTAACGAAACAGAGAAAAAGTAGAAGCGCATTCAGTTCACCTTGCACTTATCTTGTCTTTAGTTACCTTGTTTTTACGGTATTGTCCTATTTTCGGTTTATTCATTATCCTTTATCTTGTTTGCGTGCTGAAAGATTACTGGACTTACCAGACTTATGTCTGACCTTGTTTTGTTTCGCCTCTTTTCTTCCGTTTCTGTAACACCCTATGGCCATTAATGTCACTCACAAAGGGAATGCATTAATGTCATGAACCGTTATAGCAGTATAGAACAAATAAATTACAACAATAAATAAATAAAACACAGCGGAAGATAAAACTTATTTCATAGCATCATAACTTCAAAACAAGCTTACATAAGTAGTCTCCAAAAACCATTACAATAGGATCAATTGTCTTTTCCAAAAACTTCAAAGTACATAAAGAAGCAAATACTTAAATAACATAAATGCATAAATCTCCACTGAGCATAAGAAAATCCATAAAGATGAGAGAGTCCAAAGCGATACATCTACTCTCTTCAAGCAACTGAAAGAAATCGGCACTAAGCTGTAGTATTCCCTCCTTGCAAACCTGAGGGGGGTGAAGGAAAGAAAAGAGGTTGAAACTAAACGGGTCAGACATAAAGTCTGGTGAGTCTAGTAATTTTAACAAATAATAGGTAAGGTAAATGATCAAGACATAAATAGGTATCATGATATGGCTGTAGCATAGATAAGGTAGATAAAAAGTATGGACAAGAATATTCCATTCCTAAGTACTAAGACAATCCTACACCTTGGCTAAGCGAACAACCCTCCAAGTACTAACCCGAAGACCGAAGTCAATATCAGACTAGCACCCAAAAGACTATCCAACTCAACCAACATGTATTTCGTTACACCGCACTTTTGCTAAGTTACACCACATTACTTAATTATACCGCACATCTACTAGTCTCTATTCACTAAAGGTTGATCCCTTCCCACTAACTGTACCCACATGACAAACTTGGTAGTTACTTATACCTAGCTGCTATCGTGGGTGTCAGCTTGCTCCTACCACCGCTAAGGTACCCTTACCATACCCATTCGATCGGCTCCCTAAATCCCGTAGGCACCCGTGCTGGCCCCACAGTGGGGTGTATCACTCCCCTAAGTGGCAACCCCGATACCAACATAAAATGCGCGGCCATACCTACATGATGCAACAACGTCTTACCTACCAGCCTGGACTCATGCATGCACATGAACCCGTCGGACTCGCGTTGCCACCGCTATTCACGTTTTAACCTCTTACATTCAAGTCCAGTAAGCGTGCCCCAGCCCCGGCCTAGTACCGGGCCCAATTAGATACTCAAACGGGTTACTGGTTGAAACGGGTCCCCACCCGACACAAGCCTCCCACCTATGCTTGGTCCCCACTAGGTTTTTCTCCCACTTAACCATTTTAATTTAAATGTCCATGTCTTACACATGCTACAGTTAAGTCCATACTTACATGTCATAATTTACATGTCTTATCTTATTCCGGTTAAGTCCATATTTACATGTCATAATTTACATGTCACCCCACTTAACCCTTTAACCATACCAATGTCTTACTATGGTTAGTATTCCTTAATTCATTCCTTATGATGAACAGTGCATGACCTCCCACATTAGACCGAACACTTTGTAGCCACTGGATTTGTCAGGCGGTTCCGGGCAGTCTTACGCCACAAACCGGGTCTAACCTTGTGTCATTAACCGTTACGCCTACAATTCATTCCTTTGACCTCTCACATTAGACGTCCAATTGTGGCAGCTGGATTTGCCAGGCGGTTCCGGGCGGTTCCGGGCAGTCCTACGCCACAATTGCGCCTAACCTCGTGTCAAAGGTTTATTAATAATCGTATTTCACCCATACCCAATTTTCATGTCATGTATATCCAATTAAACATGTAATCATGTTTATAATATTGCCTATTCCAAATTGTCACTAATTATATATTAATTAGCCTCAAATACAAATTTACAATTATATGCAATTTCATTAATTCCATGTAATTCGTGACCAAATATGCCAATTTCACATATTATCCAATTATCCAAATTATCCAATTTTCCATATTTCACGTATTCCCATCGTTCCCACGTATTCGCATTCGCACGTATTTTTAACATAGGCTCGAAGGTAGCCTAGATCCAAAAATAAAAGGAATCTGGATAAGAAGAGAGAATCAAATCACAGAAAATTGGAATTAACACAACATCATGAAATAAAGGGGCATGTAAATTGGCATAGAGGCATAATGACAGATTCAACATGAATAAACTGATAAAAGGTATGAACTTTACATAGAAACATAGGCATATGATGACATGAATCAAAAAGGTGAAGACTTGGATGAGATTTAAATTACATACGTACATATGAATCCTCTTTACAACTTCATCATGTTATTTTTAATCCCATTATATTGTGAAAATCACCGTACTCACCTTTCGTGGTTAAAGAATAGAATTATGCACTGAAATTGGTGTAGAAACGTTGCGGTGTTGCTGATTTATCTTCTTGAATTGTTGTAGAAGCTCTAATCTTTAATTTGAGTTGAAGTTGAACACTTGAGATTTGATTTAGAGGCGGCGGCTAGGGTTTAAGAGAGAATTTGACAGCATAATGGTGTCATAGATAATATTTATGAATTAGGGTTAGGTCTTAGGGTGTATATATAGGTGTAGGAAGTTATTTAGCCTTAGGATTAACCCTAGAACTGATCTGGACCACTCAGATGCCATATCAGCCCTTAGGGCGAATCGGGCCACGGGTTGGCAGCCAAACACCCTGGATTGACCTCTAGTCGACCCAGCGGAGCTTGGGTCGACTCCAAAAATGGTGCGGTTCGGCTTTCCCCCTCCCGATTCGTTGTTTTGATCTTTTTTTGAATATTTTTTTATTTAATTTTTATATATATCTATATATATATATTTCTCTCATATGCATACAAACTTCATGGCTTAATAACTTCTTCATAATTAACCATTTTCACACTAAACCACTTTTTGAACTGCTTTCACACTAAGCCACTTTTTAGCCATTCCCCTAAAACAAAAATATGGTGTTGGCGGGGATCGAACTCTGTACCTCTTGTATGCAAGTCACATGTTCTAACCAAATGAGCTACTAAGTCTTTTGCTTACAAACCTTAGAACAATGCTAAACAACATTCTTTTCACATTCCTCTTTTTCAAATAAATTATTATTTAATTTGTTATTTTAATATTCTCAGAAAATACGGGGTGTTACATTCTCCACTGTTTAAAGGATTTCGTCCTTGAAATCTCTAAGTCAAGAAGAACGTATCCTACCATCCAATCGTCCATCTACTCAACCATCAACCACTAGCAACCATGGTCCTTAAAAGATTTCTAATGCTTTTCATGTACATATGCATAGTGTGTGTATATGTCCGTATACTAATGCAAGATCAGGCGGTCCACTGATTCAGTCGACCTCCTTAATGAAAATAATGAAAGTGCCATGTATCCATCATGTATGCAAAGAACCCTGTACATATCATTACTACATGTGTGCACAACCATTCATTTAAATGCAATATCCATATGATACACACATTCAACGTACATTCATTTTACTAAATACATCCATTTATATGCAATATGCAATATGAAAGTGACTGAGCCGATCTAGTGCCTAAAGTGTGTGTATATGCATCCACGAGCAACCACTAGCAAACACTTGCTTCCACATGCATCCACCATACATAACATGTCTCAAACACATGTTTCAACCATAGGACTACCCTATCTAAAGGTCAAAGATACTAGTGAGAGGACATACTAAAGATAGAACAAGTACAAGCTAAGCGATAAAGGAGAAATTAAAAGACATACCCTCGAAAAGAAAAGGGTACAATGAACGCATCTTCTCTTCTGTCTCCCAAGTAGCGTCACTCTTATCATCTCCCCATTGCACTTTGACTAGCTTGACCTCTCGATTCCTCAACTTCTTAATCTCCGACCCTAGAATGCATGTAGGAGCTCGTCGAATCGTAGCATCACGCTCTATTTCCGCCTCTCTAAGCAAGCTCTTCCAAAACTCGCCAGTAAAGATAGGATCGCGATCGCTCACTATGCTAGAAGGAACACCGTGCAAACGAACTATCTCTCGAATATATACGGAGGCTAACCATGGAGCAGTCCTCTTACTCTTCACGGGAATGAAATGGGCGCTCTTAGTAAGTCTGTATACCATGAACCAAATCCCCGTATTACCCGGCCTTGATCTTGGTAACCCATCAACAAAGTCCATCGAGACACTCTCCCACTTCCATTGTGGGACCTCCAATGGGTGAAGCAACCCACCGGGCTTCTTTTGCTCTTCTTTTACTTGTTGGCACACCAAGCATCTAGCGACAAACTCGGCCACATCCCTCTTCATACCAGCCCAAAAGTAAACTTGTCTCATGTCCATGTACATCTTGTCCTATCTTCGAACGATGTGCATCATCAAGAATGGTCTTCCTCAAGTTCTCGTCTCGTGGTACACAAAGTCTACCGTCCCTACGTAACCAACCCTTATCATCTACGGTATACCTACTGAGATGGCTCAATGACTCCCCTCTTATGAGCTTCTCAACTAACTCAACCAACTGTAGGTCATCTCGTTGTGCCTCACCAATCCGTCCCAAAAGTGTAGGTCTGACTTCTAAGGATGCTAGTAAACCGGGTACAAAGTCAATGGAAGGTCTAAAGTCAAATGTAGAGATAAACTCTAAGCTTCGCTGCTCAACAAACAACGGGCTCAAAGACAACCTTTTCCTACTTAAGGCGTCTGCGACCACATTACCCTTGCCAGGGGTATATGCTATCTCGAAATCGTAGGACGCTAAGAATTCCATCCACCTTAGCTGCCTTAAGTTCAAGTCCTTCTGAGAGAACAAGTATTTTAGCGATTTGTGGTCTGTGAACAATTCGAATTTATCATCAAGAAGATAATGGCGCCAAGACTTAAGCGCGAAAACAATAGCGGCCAACTCTAGGTCATGTGTAGGGTAATTTCTCTCATGCACTCTCAACTGCCTTCCTCCATAGGCTATTACCCTCCCCTCTTGCATTAAGACTGCACCTAGTCATGTCCCACAAGCATCGGTATAAATGGTAAATGGCTTACTCCCATCTAGCAACACTAAGACTGGGGCTGGGGTCAAAGCTCTCTTTAAACGTTGGAAAGCATCATCACAATCTACATCCCACGTGAAAAATAGGTTATTCTTCGTCAAGCATGTCAATGGGGCTGATATCTTTGCGAAGTCCTTGATAAAATTCCTATAGTAGCCAGCCAACCCCAAGAAACTCCTCACCTCGGTAGCATTTTTAGGTACCATCCAATCTTGGATGGCCACCACCTTCGCAGGATCCACAGCTATCCCTTCTTTGGAAACCACGTGCCCTAAGAATCGCACTTCCTTCCTCCAAAAGTGACATTTAGAAAATTTAGCTTTAAGGTTATGCGCTTGAAGGATCTCCAACACTTCCCTAAGATGTAGGGCATGCTCTTCCTCGTTCTTAGAAAAGATCAAGATGTCATCCACCAAGACCACCACGAATTTATTGAAGTACTCCCTAAACACCCTACTCATCAAGTCAACAAAGTATGCGAGGGCGTTTGTCAAACCGAAGGGCATCACAAGCCACTCATAGAAACCGTCTGGAGTCCTAAAGGAAGTCTTGTCTATGTTATCCTCAACCACTCTCAACTGATGGAAACCAGTGGCTAAGTCCAACTGCGAAAACACTGAGGCGCCAACTAACTGATCGAAGAGATCGTCAATCCTCGGTAGTGGGTGCCTATTCTTCTTAGTAAGCTTATTAAGTTCTCTATAGTCCACACAACGTCTAAGGGACTCATCTACCTTCGTGGCAAATACTACTTGAGCATCCCACTCCGATATACTACGTCTTATGAACCCCTTCTCAAGCAACTCCCCTACTTTCTTATTGAGTTCCCTCCTCTCACGAGGAGCCATGTGGCGTACTGGCAGAGATACGGGTTTTGCATTGTCTACAAGATAAATACGAAAGTCTATCTCACGTTTTGGGGGTAGACCCCTCACCTCATCGAAGACGTCAACATATTCACGGACTATACGAACATAATGTAAATCATCATTGGATGCGTCAAGTGACTCAAGATAACTAAGCATCACTGATCCTCTAGGGTCACAAGAAATATCAAGGGTCTTTCCACTACGAGTCAATAATTTTACTACCCTTCGTTCACAATCTAGGATGGCACCATGTCTGGCTAGCCAATCCATCCCTAGAATCAACCCATAGCCCATGAAACCAAGCACAAAAGCATTACTTTCAAAACCAACGCCTAAGATAGACAATCTCAAATCCCTACAAACTATGGATAAATGAGCCGACCCACTAATAGGATTTGAGACTATAATGGGATCCACAAAGAGACTAGTATTTAAGTGCAGTGTTTCAACTAATGATGTAGAGATAAATGAATGTGATGCGCCAGAATCGAATTAAGTACGGACAGGATGATCAAACAAGAAAATCAAACTTTCGACAGAAATTTTTCTACCTTCTTCCTGCCCCGGAGCCATGAGAGCATGAACCTACCCTCCTGAAGTAGAACCTGCCCTTGCTTCTTAGGACAGTCCTTGACAGCATGACCTGGATCACCACAATGATAACAAGCGAACTTTTTCTTCTTCCTACAGTCTTTCTTCAAATGGTCGGGTATCCCACAGTTGTGACACTTCCTCTTTTCTTTACCACCTTTCTTTTGTTGTTGGGCTTTCTTTTGATCCTCCTTCTTATCTTGCGGCCTAAAAGTACTTACACCCTTCTCTTCTTCATGCATGTATGCCATATCAACAAGCTTTTCATACGTAGCCCCCATTGGAATGTGGGACATAGCCAAACTGTGAAGTGGTTCATTTAGGCCCTTTGCAAACCTCAAGGCCTTCTTGTGAGGCGTACTCACCAACTCTAGCCCAAATCTCGCCAACTTATTAAATTCGGTCACATACTCCTTCACGGTCAAGTTTTTCTGCTTCAATGTTAAGAACCTCTCCATGTACATACTCTCCTCAGTTTGAGAAAGGAATTTCAACTCAAACCTTCCCCTGAAATCTTCCCACGTCTCTATAGCACGCTCTCCATTAGTAACCTCCCACCAAAACGAAGCTTCGTCCTTCATCAACCAAGCAGCCAATTGGACCTTCTTACAATCGTCCAAATCGAAAATGCCAAACATATCCTCCACTTCTTTCAACCAATTTCTAGCTTCAACGAACATTTCAGACCCATTAAAAGGTTTTCCACCCATCGAACGAAAGTCTTTAAATATCTTGGAGAAAGCATCTCCACGTGGAGGAATGACTGGAGCTGGGGGAGGAGGAGGAGGAACGTCGGCCGAACCCGCGGCAGCGGCCCTAACCTCGAGATATTGACGAAACCAACCGGGTACATGAACACCCACTGGTATCTCAGATGCTCCAGACATGCTAAAAAGAAAAGGAAAGAGTTTCAAAACAAGGGAAGCGAAAGAGAGATGTACGACATGCGGGGATTATGCTCTTTAAAGTAAACTTTCCTTGAAAATAGCTTCTTTAAAACAAGTTTTTGAAAATACTTTCTATGAAAATAATACTTTTGAAAACACTTTTCAAAACCTTTTATCTGTTCTTGTAACCATAGCTCTGATACCACGTGTAACACCCCATGGCCATTAATGTCACTCACAAAGGGAATGCATTAATGTCATGAACCGTTATAGTAGTATAGAACAGATAAATTACAAGAATAAATAAATAAAACACAACGGAAGATAAAACTTATTTCATAGCATCATAACTTCAAAACAAGCTTACATAAGTAGTCTTCAAAAACCATTACAACAGGATCAATTGTCTTTTCCAAAAACTTCAAAGTACATAAAGAAGCAAATACTTAAATAAAATAAATGTAGAAATCCACAATGAGCATAAGCAAAGCCAAAAAGATGAGAGAGTCTAAAGCGATACATCTACTCTCTTCAAGCAACTGAAAGAAATTGGCACTAAGCTGTAGTATTCACTCCTTGCAAACCTGAGGGGGGGAAAGGAAAGAAAAGAGATAGAAACAAAACGGGTCAGACATAAAGTGAAGCGAGTCCAGTAATTTTAACAAATATTAGGTAAGGTAAATGATCAAGACATAAATAGGTATCATGATATGGCTGTAGCATAGATAAGATAGATAAAAAGGATGGACAAGATGATTCCATTCCTAAGTACTAAGACAATCCTACACCTTGGCTAAGCGAACAACCCTCCAAGTACTAACCCCGAAGACCGAAGTCAACATCAGACTAGCACCCAAAGGACTATCCAACTCAACCAACATGTATTTCATTACACCGCACTTTTGCTAAGTTACACCACATTACTTAATTACACCGCACATCTACTTGTCTCTACTTACTAAAGGTTGATCCCTTCCCACTAAATGTACCCACATGACAAACTTGGTAGTTACTTGTACCTAGCTGCTAACGTAGGTGCCAGCTTGCTCCTACCACCGCTAAGGTACCCTTACCCTGCCCATTCGATCGGCTCCCTAAACCCCGTAGGCAACCGTGCTGGCCCCACAGTGGGGTGTATCACTCCCCTAAGTGGCAACTCCGATACCAACATAAAATGCACGACCATACCTACACGATGCAACAACATCTTACCTACCAGCCCGGATCCATGCACGCACATGAACCCGTTAGACTCGCGTTGCCACCGATATTCACGTTTTGACCTCTTACATTCAAGTCCAGTAAGCGTGCCCTAACCCCGGCCTAATACCGGGCCCAATTAGATACTCAAATGGGTTACTAGTTGAAACGGGTCCCCATCTGTAGCGACCCAGCGGATTTTCAGCCTTGAAAATCGACATAACACCTTTACCATATCTCATGTCGATCCTCCAAGCGCTGAAAAAAACTGGATTGTCATGAGAAAGAATTTAGAGGGTGAGGATAGAAAGAAAGAAGTATTAGAATAGAAGAAAGAAGAAGAACACATCAGAATCTCACAGCGGAACGAATAAAATATAATATCAAATCTCTTTATACAAAAGAACTGTATATACATACCAATCATCAGAGTACACATACATCAGTCACAGCGGAATAATAACTTTGAATAACTAGCGGTGAAGCCGCCTGCTTCGAACTCCTGAAACTCCAAGTAGAACCTAACCTGGAACATACTCGGTCTGACCCGAGCACATTTGATTTAAAACAAAATACACCGGGTCAGTCTGGAATACTATCAGTGATAAATTCACATAACACACACTTGTTTAACTTTGGAAAAACCTTTCGAAATCAAAGGATAATAGTAAGACCAGTCCACACATAAACACGGAAGGTTTTTACCTTACTATAACCCAAAACATTTTTGAAATCATAACTTGATCTGGTATTATCATAATGTCTAAATACAAATAAATATCAATGTAGAGGAACACTTGGATCTCACGCTCCCCATATATAGTATACAATCGAAAACCGCGGGCGCTTATTGGATATTGGATTCCAACTTGACAAGGTATGGGACCACCTTCAGCACGTGTATCTCTAGAGGCGAATACACTGAGTTCAACAAGAACGTCTTGCAACCCGGCCCTCACATGACCGACCACTCATTTCGCTTGAGTGTATCGAATGTATATCACCGACGGTTGGGATCAGCAACCGCCACCCGAATAGGGTCAGCATCGAATAGATAAAGAAGCAAAAGGAATTTCTCTAGATAGGTGATCATACATCCTAATGGGAGCGACCCACATAGCCATGTTGCCTGCCCGATTTTTGTCATTTCCCGGTTGATGAGGCTTGAGGCTAGAACTTGACTTTAAAACATCTGGCTATCATTCCCTTTGAATGCCACATCGTCAGATCCGCCAGATCACACTTGATTGACGTCCACAAAAATACTCTAGTTTATTTGGCTAGAGAATAACCATTTCTCCGCCATCAACCATGGTACGTTTGGAGAAATCAACGCATGTAAATCCTTTTGGAAATACTCTATCAGACATCCGTCCATACAAGTCATCCAGGAACAGGATGAACCGAAGGTACTCTCCTACTGCATCTCATATAGGAATCACCCCATGGATCAGTAGCGAGAAGTCCTTGCAACCCATGGAATTTAACCACGACAGAATCACAAATCAAAATAACTCTAGCTGCAGGCCACAGAAATTCGACAAGTAGTCCTTCCGCTTATGAAGATCCACGGTCTTCACTTGCTCCGTCTTCAATCGACGTCTTCACGTATTTGATGGTCGGAATGGTTTTCGAATATAATTCGATCCCGGACTTTCCGAACCAACAATCGTATTGGTCTGGTTTGATAGTCGGTGTTTTAACTATCAATTAACAATAGTGTGAACACAATGAGTTTTTTGATTCAGTACTTGGCACAACTCGACCTCTTTTAAAATATATTTGTCCAAATGCCCTTTTGACTAACTTTAACTGATTTACTTTGATTGATTAACTATAACTTGACTAACTCGACTTATTTAACTCGACAAACCTAACTGGATTACTCCTATTAACTAATACTCGACTTAACTCTATTCGCTCGACTCTAGATCGCAGCGATCACAATGGTTACGCCTGATTCCCTCAGGAAGCATCCCACCGCCGTAGGCTATCTGCAGCCCTGCGAATTACGCTAGCAGTCGTACGAAATGGAACTCTTTCTGAGTAATTATGGTTTGACTAACTCCAACTTAAATACGATATTCGATCAACTCTATTGAATAAACAAATACTCAATATAATTTGAAAACAATATTCTTATTCCTTTTGAAACTAATATTTGCAATAATTATTTATTTCCATAAAACCTTACATCAGAGTTCGATCTTCCTCGTACAGGGTAAAACCAATCTCAACACTTCACTCGTCCCAAACTAATACTATTCCTTGATAATAGTGAAGCCAATCAAGTTGGGGTATTTTAGTTACCTCTCAGACCTTAGTCGACAACCTTCTTACCTTAGAATACTATTAGTTCGACACTTAACCACTAATATCCAAATCTCGTTTCCAAATCTCGATTTCAAATCTGGATTTACACAACTGTTTCTTATATTTGAAATTCTTGTTTAAAGTCTTTTACTTAATTCCTTTATCTAAATTAATATCCATTAAAACATCACTTTAACTTCAAATATTCTTCCACTTAAAACTTTTTGATTTATAATATAAATCCCTCGTCACATAATTTGATTTCATCTACTTGGACATTTTATAATAAACCTTCATCGCCACTTTGGCTAAACTCCCTCGTCGGTCGACCACTTGTTAATTTAAATCCCCTTTTATCAAATCTTGTTCGAACTTGTGTTTACAAGTCCATTTAATAAAATCCTTGTTTGACATTAAATTAAATTCACTACTTTAAATCATTTTAAATTAAAGAATAGTTTGCTTTGACCTCTACTATAAAAAAATATAGTTAACTTTAATCTTAACCCAAAAATAGGATTTATCATCACTTTTACAAGCTTACTTAAGGTTATTAACTATAACCAATTCAATTATTCTTTTAGAAAATAGTTAATCGGAGATTAACTAATATCCACACCATTTGTTATACTTTAACGCTTATTTACCTCATAGTTTATTCCTTTGTCGAAACGGTGAATTTACCAAACCACACATCAGTTAACTATTAACTGAAATTCCAATTGCCATTTCCCCTTTCTTAAATTAATTAATTTATTTATTTATTTAATTAATTAAAATCACCTTTTAATTGTTTGGAAACAATTATTACCCTTTTTACTAATCCATGGAAAACCCTTGATTTCTGCTTCTCAACTGTTATAAACCATTTAACTAAATTTCCTTACTAACTCAATTTAAATATATTTAATTTCAATTCCCAATTTAATTACTCGTATAAATTAGTTGAATAACTTTAATTCGGTTATAAGTAAATTTATAATTTTAACCCCGTCAATTTCCCCTGACGGTAAAACAAAGTAAAAATACTACGACTAGACCACTACTGCCCATTTACTCAGTCAACACAAACAATTGACTTTAACCACAACAACGATGGTTGTATATTCAACTATCAACATTCAAATAGTTTTGGTGTCAAATGATGTGAACAATCCATATATATGCACAACAAAAACAAATACAGTAAATTTGAGGAATCCGGTCGGATCCTCCAACCTGTCCTTCTCTACATCACAGATGTCAGTTGATAACAATATGCGAATTAAACAATTTGCAGAATATAAATAACTGCAACCAACAACAAGCAACTTGCATCCATCGCATCCAATCAACCAATTTAAACTGTTAACCGCAAAATATAATTTACCGTGACTTTACCACATCACAGTATTCCAGAAGGTGTGAGAATTAACTCACCAGAGTTTGTTCTGGTCGACGGTGGACGCGTTTGTCGCTTTTAATTTGGGACGACCGTTCAAAAATAGCTGAATTTTCAATAGTGTCGGATTGACTCCTAGTCAGTGCCATCGGATAGGTCTCGTCCCTGCGATCCCAACGGATCCAGTTTTGTCAGATTTCGTTCACGTATGTGAGAGTTATGTTATTTCGAAGTTTGGATAAATATACGAATTCTAATTAATTGATTAATTAAAATAAATTTAATTACCCTTTAAAACTAGCCACGTCAGCGGTCAACCACGCTTCCTATCTTCCGCGTCACGCGGTTTCCTCTTCTTCCCAATTCCAGACCCGACTCCTTCTTCACGAACAAACCCACGGGCTCCCTTACTTTAAACCATCGCCGGAGCAACCCTAGTTCACAGGACCACGACCAGGCCACTCCATCGTCTCCGCCTCAGTCCCGTGACCCTTCACCAGAAACCACCGCCCCCACAACCGTCCCTCTCGCCTGAAAACAGAAGTTGAACGGAGAAAGTTCAACCCCTCATAACTCCGGCCACCAACTACCGAGTGACCCCAGACCACCACCCAACTGACCGCAATCCTCCCTGCTACCTTCGACTTCAGACCATCTCGGCCAACCATTGGCGATGGCGCTAGAATTCCCCTAAATCCGATCACAACTTAAAAAAAATAACCCAAAATGCTAGTCTCCATTCAACTCCCGATTCCTCCTACCTCCGACCACTAGGCGACCCAAACCCGGTGCCAAAACGAAGCTAAAGCTCCCCTCTTTCAAACCCCCCAGGTCTGGACTCTTGAAATTGATCACACTCCTCCAATTTTGACAAAGAACGGAACTTTTTTTCACTGGTCTTCGTGAAATTCCGGTCACCTCGGGTGTCCGATCACCTTGGAATTTTTACAGCAGCTCCGTATCGAGCCGACCTAAACTTTTCGTTCAGATTCGATCAGCAAATTCTCGAAAGATAAGAAGATATAATTAAATTTATGACGGAGGACTTATTTGCAAAAACTGATGAACGTGAATGAATTGGGTTGTTAGGGTTTCTGATTTGGGGGCCTTATATAGAGTGGAAAATTACTAATTTAAGTTGATGTGATGTCTGACACTGACTGACGATTTTTATTTCGTACCCATCGCGTTTTCGAATCTCGTTTATTCGCTGCTGCGCTCACATACGAACCCCGTTCGAGTTGCGACTGGACGGCATAGTATATTTTGACGATACGGTCCTAACGAAACTTGTTTCATCGAATTCTAAGTCCGTTTGCTCGAATGGCCCTCGTTCACGTTCAAATGGTCGTATTTATTTACATTTTATTTTGCCACGCTCACAGGATAACCCCGATTGACGTGCCGTCAGAAAATCTGGCAATAATTTACTGTTACGGTCCCAACAAAATTTGTTTCGCCGAAAACAGAGGTCGTTTGAAAAATGTCCCTTTTGAACTGGCCAGTTTCGAATAAAATAACCCAATTTTAAAATACTTCAATATAATAATATCAAAATATTGCAGTTGGTCATACACGACCAGAATTTGATGTATTACCAAGGAAAAATATCCCGGGTTTAATTCCAAGCCAGATCGATATTAAAAATATTTAAAAACCCCTTTATTTTAATATAAATAACGTTATAATATATAACGAAATTCTATAGCAACCTTTTCAAATTTTGATTTGGACATAAAACAAAATCTACACGATGAAAACTTGATTTTTCTCTGCCGTTGGAAAGATATCGTCAAGCCGGTCCCAACGTTTCTTGTTACGAGGAAATCCGACCTATTTTGAACCCGGTACGACCAATTAAAGTTCAAAACGCCAAATCGCGAACTACCGCGCCGCTGCAGCTCGTTATTTAATTAAATTACTATTCAAACGTCGTTTCGAGTCAAAATCGTCGCTAATTTTCAATATAACCACTATTTGACCATTTTAAATTGCCCGGTCAAATTATATTGCCAATTCCACATTTTCCAATTATTCGAAATTAAAATATTATTTTATTATTTATTTAAATAATATATTCCAACATAATCGTTAAATTCGATTATTTAAATTCGAACCAATATTTTAAATAAATAAAATATTTAAAATAACCCAAATAAATAGGCAGAAAATACGGGTCGTTTCATTCCTTCCCCCTTAAAATAATTTCGTCCTCGAAATTGCTAAGGTAGAAGAAATGCCGTCTACTATTATCTTTGCAAAAAGATTTTTTTTTTTACTTGAATAAAATTTTAAACTGACCCCATTGGTTTTTAAATCCAATTTATTTCAAATAAAAGAATTTCCAAAAATCTTCAAAAAATTTCTAACTTCTTAAATTCTGGAAAAATTTCGGTAGAGTCTCCCCTGTACGGAGGACCATCTGCAATATCGCAGGATCAAGAATTATGTATACATCGACTCTCAAGGTCGTAAAATCAAAAATTCAAACCCAAAATCCAAAAAAAATCCAAAATTTCATATTTTCGTAGGCGTACCTTTTGGCGAGCGTTATTATGAAATAAGCGGTAAATTATATTTGAGCTTGCTTAATTGATTTGCAGCTCTACTCAAACTGGACTCAATTATCTCCAGAATTTTTCTTTCGAATAGATTTTAAAGCTGAACTGGCACTTCTGCACCTGTCCTCCACTCAAATGGGTTTCATTAGTCCATAAAACAAAAGCAATAAGATTCAAACATCCATATCCTACATATCATCCATACCACACACAATTTAATCCACACGGGATTTATAACCAAGCTATAACAAACCATTTATCTCTTATAATTATCTATTCAAATTTATTTAACTGGATTGTCTTATTCGAATAATTCATTTTAGATTTGTTTTAACCAATTCTATACATCCTCAGGTTTATATTCAAGCAATCAACCATACCCCACAAACATATCATACAACCAACATTAACCAATCAAGATGATTGCCCATACTATAATAACTTTTACTTTTATAAAATTAATCGGGCAAAAATAATTTCACAAATAAGTTTATATCAAAATACAAATACGCGCTCTCGTATATACACACTCAACTCAATCTAGGGTATTGCTAACCCCATCTCTATTGAGTCACACCACAGAGCCAAGGTTATCTCTAAACCAATAGCTCTGATACCAATGTAGCGACCCAGCGGATTTTCGGCCTTGAAAATCGACATAACACCTTTACCATATCTCATGTCGATCCTCCAAGCACTGAAAAACACTGGATTGTCATGAGAAAGAATTTAGAGGGTGAGGATAGAAAGAAAGAAGTATTAGAATAGAAGAAAGAAGAAGAACACATCAGAATCTCACAGCGGAACGAATAAAATATAATATCGAATCTCTTTATACAAAAGAACTGTATATACATACCAATCATCAGAGTACACATACATCAGTCACAGCGGAATAATAACTTTGAATAACTAGCGGTGAAGCCGCCTGCTTCGAACTCCTGAAACTCCAAGTAGAACCTAACCTGGAACATACTCGGTCTGACCCGAGCACATTTGATTTAAAACAAAATACACCGGGTCAGTCTGGAATACTATCAGTGATAAATTCACATAACACACACTTGTTTAACTTTGGAAAATCCTTTCGAAATCAAAGGATAATAGTAAGACCAGTCCACACATAAACACAGACGGTTTTTACCTTACTATAACCCAAAACATTTTTGAAATCATAACTTGATCTGATACTATCATAATGTCTAAATACAAATAAATATCAATCTAGAGGAACGCTTGCATCTCACGCTCCTCATATATAGTATACAATCGAAAACCGCGGGCGCTTATTGGATATTGGATTCCAACTTGACAAGGTATGGGACCACCTTCCGCACGTGTATCTCTAGAGGCAAATACACTGGGTTCAACAAGAACGTCTTGCAACCCGGCCCTCACATGACCGACCACTCATTTCGCTTGAGTGTATCGAATGTATATCACCGACGGTTGGGATCAGCAACCGCCACCCGAATAGGGTCAGCATCGAATAGATAAAGAAGCAAAAGGAATTTCTCTAGATAGGTGATCATACATCCTAATGGGAGCGACCCACATAGCCATGCTGCCTGCCCGATTTTTGTCATTTCCCGGTTGATGAGGCTTGAGGCTAGAACTTGACTTTAAAACATCTGGCTATCATTACCTTTGAATGCCACATCGTCAGATCCGCCAGATCACACTTGATTAACGTCCACAAAAATACTATAGTTTATTTGGCTAGAGAATAACCATTTCTCCGCCATCAACCATGGTACGTTTGGAGAAATCAACGCATGTAAATCCTTTTGGAAATACTCTGTCAGACATCCGTCCATACAAGTCATCCAGGAACAGGATGAACCGAAGGTACTCTCCTACTGCATCTCATATAGGAATCACCCCATGGATCAGTAGCGAGAAGTCCTTGCAACCCGTGGATTTCAACCACAACAGAATCACAAATCAAAATAACTCTGGCTGCAGGCCAGAGAAATTCGACAAGTAGTCCTTCCGCTTATGAAGATCCACGGTCTTCACTTGCTACGTCTTCAATCGACGTCTTCACGTATTTGATGGTCGGAATGGTTTTCGAATATAATTCGATCCCGGACTTTCCGAACCAACAATCGTATTGGTTTGCTTTGATAGTCGGTGTTTTAACTATCAATTAACAATAGTGTGAACACAATGAGTTTTCTGATTCAGTACTTGGCACAACACGACCTCTTTTAAAATATATTTGACCAAATTCCCTTTTGACTTACTTTAACTGATTTACTTTGATTAATTAACTATAACTTGACTAACTCGACTTATTTAACTCGACAAACCTGACTTGATTACTCCTATTAACTAATACTCGACTTAACTCTATTCGCTCGACTCTAGATCGCAGCGATCACAATGGTTACGCCTGATTCCCTCAGGAAACATCCCACCGCCGAAGGCTATCTGCAGCCCTGCGAATTACGCTAGTAGTCGTACAAAATGGAACTCTTTCTGAATAATTATGGTTTGACTAACTCCAACTTAAATACGATATTCGATCAACTCTATTGAATAAACAAATACTCAATATAATTTGAAAACAATATTCTTATTCCTCTTGAAACAAATATTTGCAATAATTATTTATTTCCATAAAACCTTACATCAGAGTTCGATCTTCCTCGTACAGGGTAAAACCAATCTCAACACTTCACTCGTCCCAAACTAATACTATTCCTTGATAATAGTGAAGCCAATCAAGTTGGGGTATTTTAGTTACCTCTCAGACCTTAGTCGACAACCTTCTTACCTTAGAATACTATTAATTCGACATTTAACCACTAATATCCAAATCTCGTTTCCAAATCTCGATTTCAAATCTGGATTTACACAACTGTTTCTTATATTTGAAATTCTTGTTTAAAGTCTTTTACTTAATTCCTTTATCTAAATTAATATCCATTAAAACATCACTTTAACTTCAAATATTCTTCCACTTAAAACTTTTTGATTTATAATATAAATCCCTCGTCACATAATTTGATTTCATCTACTTGGACATTTTATAATAAACCTTCATCGCCACTTTGGCTAAACTCCCTCGTCGGTCGACCACTTGTTAATTTAAATCCCCTTTTATCAAATCTTGTTTGAACTTGTGTTTACAAGTCCATTTAATAAAATCCTTGTTTGACATTAAATTAAATTCACTACTTTAAATCATTTTAAATTAAAGAATAGTTTGCTTTGACCTCTACTATAAAAAAAATATAGTTAACTTTAATCTTAACCCAAAAATAAGATTTATCATCACTTTTCCAAGCTTACTTAAGCTTATTAACAATAACCAATTCAATTATTCTTTTAGAAAATAGTTAATCGGAGATTAACTAATATCCACACCATTTGTTATACTTTAACGCTTATTTACCTCATAGTTTATTCCTTTGTTGAAACGGTGAATTTACCAAACCACACATCAGTTAACTATTAACTGAAATTCCAATTGCCATTTCCCCTTTCTTAAATTAATTAATTAATTAATTTAATTAATTAAAATCACCTTTTAATTGTTTGGAAACAATTATTACCCTTTTTACTAATCCATGGAAAACCCTTGATTTCTGCTTCTCAACTGATATAAACCATTTAACTAAATTTCCTTACTAACTCAATTTAAATATATTTAATTTCAATTCCCAATTTAATTACTCGTATAAATTAGTTGAATAACTTTAATTCGGTTATAACTAAATTTATAATTTTAACCCCGTTAATTTCCCTTGACGGTAAAACAAAGTTAAAATACTACGACTAGACCACTACTGCCCATTTACTCAGTCAACACAAACAATTGACTTTAACCACAACAACGATGGTTGTATATTCAACTATCAACATTCAAATAGTTTTGGTGTCAAATGATGTGAACAATCCATATATATGCACAACAAAAACAAATACAGTAAATTTGAGGAATCCGGTCGGATCCTCCAACCTGTCCTTCTCTGCATCACAGATGTCAGTTGATAACAATATGCGAATTAAACAATTTGCAGAATATAAATAACTGCAACCATCAACCAACAACAAGAAACTTGCATCCATCGCATCCAATCAGCCAATTTAAACTGTTAACTGCAAAATATAATTTACCGTGACTTTACCACATCACAGTATTCCAGAAGGTGTGAGAATTAACTCACCAGAGTTTGTTCTGGTCGACGGTGGACGCGTTTGTCGCTTTTAATTTGGGACGACCGTTCAAAAATAGCTGAATTTTCAATAGTGTCGGATTGACTCCTAGTCAGTGCCATCGGATAGGTCTCGTCCCTGCGATCCCAACGGATCCAGTTTTGTCAGATTTCGTTCACGTATGTGAGAGTTATGTTATATCGAAGTTTGGATAAATATACGAATTCTAATTAATTGATTAATTAAAATAAATTTAATTACCCTTTAAAACTGGCCACGTCAGCGGTCAACCACGCTTCCTATCTTCCGCGTCACGCGGTTTCCTCTTCTTCCCAATTCCAGACCTGACTCCTTCTTCACGAACAAACCCATGGGCTCCCTTACTTTAAACCATCGCCGGAGCAACCCTAGTTCACCGGACCACGACCAGGCCACTCCATCGTCTCCGCCTCAGTCCCGTGCCCCTTCACCAGAAACCACCGCCCCCACAACCGTCCCTGTCGCCTGAAAACAGAAGTTGAACGGAGAAAGTTCAACCCCTCATAACTCCGACCACCAACTACCGAGTGACCCCAAACCACCACCCAACTGACCGCAATCCTCCCTGCTACCTTCGACTTCAGACCATCTCGGCCAACCACTGGCGATGGCGCCGGGATTCCCATAAATCCGATCATAACTTAAAAAAAATAACCCAAAATGCTAGTCTCCGTTCAACTCCAGATTCCTCCTACCTCCGACCACTAGGCGACCCAAACCCGGTGCCAAAACGAAGCTAAAGCTCCCCTCTTTCAAACCCCCCAGGTCTGGACTCTTGAAATCGATCACACTCCTCCAATTTTGACAAAGAACGGAACTTGTTTTCGCTGGTCTTCGCGAAATTCCGGTCACCTCGGGTGTCCGATCACCCTGGAATTTTTACAGCAGCTCCGTACCGAGCCGATCTACACTTTTCGTTCAGATTCCATCAGCAAATTCTCGACAGATAAGAAGATATAATTAAATTTATGACGAAGGACTTATTTGCAAAAACTGCTGAACGTGAATGAATTGGGCTGTTAGGGTTTCTGATTTGGGGGCCTTATATAGAGTGGAAAATTATTAATTTAAGTTGATGTGATGTCTGACACTGACTGACGATTTTTATTTCGTACCCATCGCATTTTCGAATCTCGTTTATTCGCTGCTGCGCTCACAAACGAACCCCGTTCGAGTTGCGACTGGACGGCATAGTATATTTTGACGATACGGTCCTAACGAAACTTGTTTCGTCGAATTCTAAGTCCGTTTGCTCGAATGGCCCTCGTTCACGTTCAAATGGTCGTATTTATTTACAATTTATTTTGCCACGCTCACAGAATAACCCCGATTGACGCGCCGTCAGAAAATCTGGCAATAATTTACTGTTACGGTCCCAACAAAATTTGTTTCGCCGAAAACAGAGATCGTTTGAAAAATGTCCCTTTTGAACTGGCCAGTTTCGAATAAAATAACCCAATTTTAAATAATTTCAATATAATAATATCAAAATATTGCAGTTGGTCATACACGACCAAAATTTGATGTATTACCAAGGAAAAATATCCCTGGTTTAATTCCAAGCCAGATCGATATTAAAAATATTTAAAAACCCCTTTATTTTAATATAAATAACGTTATAATATATAACGAAATTCTATAGCGACCTTTTCAAATTTTGATTTGGACATAAAACAAAATCTACACGATTAAAACTCGATTTTTCTCTACCGTTGGAAAGATATCGTCAAGCCGGTCCCAACGTTTCTTGTTTCGAGGAAATCCGACCTATTTTGAACCCGGTACGACCAATTAAAGTTCAAAACGCCAAATCGCGAACTGCCGCGCCGCTGCAGCTCGTTATTTAATTAAATTATAAACCATATATATTCAAACGTCGTTTCAAGTCGAAATCGTCGCTATTTTTCAATATAACCACTATTTGACCATTTTAAATTGCCCGGTCAAATTATATTGCCAATTCCACATTTTCCAATTATTCGAAATTAAAATATTATTTTATTATTTATTTAAATAATATATTCCAAAATAATCGTTAAATTCGATTATTTAAATTCGAACCAATATTTTAAATAAATAAAATATTTAAAATAACCCAAATAAATAGGCAGAAAATACGGGTCGTTACACCATCCGACACAATCCTCCCACCTGTGCTTGGTCCCCACTAGGTTTTTCTCCCACTTAACCATTTTAATTTAAATGTTCATGTCTTACAAAAGCTACGGTTCAGTCCATACTTACATGTCATAATTTACATGTTTTATCTTATTCCGGTTAAGTCCATATTTACATGTCATAATTTACATGTCACCCCACTTAACCCTCTAACCATACCCATATCTTATTATGGTTAGTATTCCTTATTTCATTCCTTATGACGAACAGTGCATGACCTCCCACATTAGACCAAACACTTTGTGGCCGTTGGATTTACCGGGCGGTTCCGGGCAATCTTACGCCACAATTACGCCTAACCTCGTGTCAAAGGTTTATTAATAATCGTATTTCACCCATACCCGATTTTCATGTCATGTATATCCAATTAAACATGTAATCATGTTTATAATATTGCCTATTCCAAATTGTCACTAATTACATATTAATTAGCCTCAATTACAAATTTACAATTATAGGCAATTTCATCAATTCCATGTAATTCATAACCAAATATGCCAATTTCACATATTATCCAATTATCTAAAATATCCAATAATATCCAATTTTCCATATTTCACATATTCCCATCGTTTCCACGTATTCGCATTCTCGCGCATTTTTAACATAGGCTCGAAGGTAGCCTAGATCCAAAAATAAAAGGAATAGGGATAAGAAGAGAGAATCAAATCACAGAAAATTGGAATTAATACAACATCATGAAATAAAGGGGCATGTAAACTGGCATAGAGGCATAATGACAGATTCAGCATGAATAAACTGATAAAAGGTATGAACTTTACATAGAAACATAGGCATATGATGACATGAATCAAAAAGGTGAAGACTTGGATGAGATTTAAATTACATACATACATATGAATCCTCTTTACAAATTCATCATGTTACTTTTTATCCCATTATATTGTGAAAATCACCGTACTCACATTTCGTTGTTAAAGAATAGAATTATGCACTGAAATTGGTGTAGAAACGTTGTGGTGTTGCTGATTTATCTTCTTGAATTGTTGTAGAAGCTCTAATCTTTAATTTGAGTTGAAGTTGAACACTTGAGATTTGATTTAGAGGCGGCGGCTAGGGTTTAAGAGAGAATTTGACAGCATAATGGTGTCATAGATAATATTTATGAATTAGGGTTAGGTCTTAGGGTGCATATATAGGTGTAGGAAGTTACTTAGGCCTTATGATTAACCCTAGAACTAATCTGGACCACTCAGATGCCATATCAGCCCTTAGGGCAAATCGGGCCACGGGTTGGCAGCCAAACACCCTGGATTGACCTCTAGTCGACCCAGCGGGGCTATTCCCCCTCCCGATTCGCTATTTTGAATTTTTTTGAATATTTATTTATTTAATTTTTATATATATCTATATATATATTTCTCTCATATGCATACAAACTTCATGGCTTAATAACTTCTTCATTTCACACTAAACCACTTTTTGAACTGCGTTCACACTAAGACACTTTTTAGCCATTCTCCTAAAACAAAAATATGGCGCTGGCGGGGATCGAACTCTGTACCTCTTGTATGCAAGTCACATGTTCTAACCAAATGAGGTACTAAGTCTTTTGCTTACAAACCTTAGAACAATGCTAAACAACAATCTTTTCTCATTCCTCTTTTTCAAATAAATTATTCTTTAATTTGTTATTTTAATATTCTCAGAAAATACGGGGTGTTATAGTCCCCCCCCCTCCCCCAGGTTCTCAGGGAGGAAACACTTCTGCTTAGCTTGGATTACTTGTTGCTTCAAGATCATCATGTATTGCTTTGGATTCAGTCTCATTTCAGTTATGGCTTGCTTTACTCTATTGGGGAATAAATCGATGTTATTTTTATGCTTCTTTTATACTTGGAAGTTTTTAAATCAAGACAGAAGTTCTATGTATTACTTTTAGTATGATTGAGACAACTGTTGTAAAAGCTTGACAGAATTAGATTGTTTATAAAATGACTTTATTTTCCGCTGCTTTACTTGTCTGTCTTGTAATTTATCTGCATCTTTTACCTATAATGCTCCACCGAGGTTAAGGCATTCCCTCTGTGAGTGACCTTAACGGAGGTGGTGTGTTTCAAATATACATGTATATACATTGAACAGGTCAAAGCAAGGAAGCTAGAGAAGAGGAATAAAATTGTATGCCCAACAAATAGGTACATGTTTGCTTATTTATTGGGTTTGGATGATTTTATGAGCTGATTGGCTAGCCACTTGGCTTTTTCTTTTCTTTTTTGAGATGAGAGGGTCTGTGTGGCGGTTTGGGGATTTTCCCGGTGCTCCCCGTACAAAGGAGATTATGGCAAAAAAATTAGAAAATTTAGGGTGTTAGCCAAATTTTTGAAAAATTAGAAGTTCTTATAAACTGAAAAGTTGAAGAATGAAAGCCAAACTGAAAGTTGAGTTGATTATTTAAAAAACTTTCAGCTCCGTTCCTTTTCGAGGACGAAAAGATTTTAAGTGGGGGAGATTGTAACAACCTGGAAAATCAGTCCCAATTTAAAAAATTTTATTTTGGCAATTTTAATGAATTTTGAATATTTAAAATGAATTATTTTAAATAATAACGACGAGAAATTTATTTTGAATAGAATAAGAACGTATATATTTATATGAATCGAAGTTAGAATATAAATATTTATTTTAATTATAAAAGGAATTGAAAATGGCGCGGTAGTTTGAAAATACGATTTCAAATTTCAAATAAAGGTACATGATTCAAAATAAACCGGATTTGAACGAAACCAAAAATATTTGAATCTTTTTGGAAATATCTTTCCAACGAATCTGAAAAATCCAAATGTCATAGCGAGAATAAAAAGTTATGCCCAGTTGAAAATTCAGAATAGTCGCTATGGAAATATGGCCCTTAAAAATAGCCATTTTGCAAACGACCTCCGTTTTCTACGAAACCACTTTTGTTGGATCCGAGATGTCAAATTATTGCGAGGTTTCAAAATTCATAAATTTTGAAATCAATATGTGAGCGTAGCAAAAGAAAATATGTTTTAACAATTTCAATCAATTTGGATCGACCAGAAAATGGCCGTTTTTCAAACTATCTTCAAATTTGACGAAATTAGCATTGTTAGGACCGTATCGTCAATACGAAGCTAGAAATAATTCTTTTGGAGTTTACGGAGTCAGTGTGTGGCCCAAATAAATGAAAATGTGCGTTTAAATTGAATATATATTGATTTATATTTTAATTTAACTGAAAACTAATCGTAACAGCCGAATTGGCTTACGAAACATATCTCACTGCGTTCGTAATGGGGTAAATAGTTAGGGATGACAGTCGGTGGGTTTGATTCGGGGTTCATAAGAAAAAGTTACTTTTTGGGTCTGAAATAAAATAAAATAATTATATATAAATCCTTAAGTCAAACCCCCCTCTATATTCTCTCTCCCCGACTAATTCACAGATCGAGATCGAATAAAAAAAAAAGGGAACGCACCAGTCTCGAAGTTGTCGCCTCCTTTTCTCCGACAGCGCCACCACCGAAGGACGCCACCGCCGCTCCATGCCTCCGCCCCCACGTGCCGATGATCCCCCCTCCACTCCCTCATTCTCTCTCTCCTCTTCTAAACACATGGCTCCCCTTACCTCACCCAAACCCCTCGTCGCCCACACCTCCTGCCCTGCCGCCCCCTCCTCCACCAGTTCAAACCGTCGTGGCCCCCCGCAAAGAAAAGGTATTTTTAATTAATTAATTTATTTATTCGTTAATGTTAATTATCGAATGCTTTAATAAAAAAGAAAAACGAGATTTTTATATATAATTACCTGAAATAAAAATACGATTTTTATGTGCTAAGATTTGAAATAAAGATGCGATTTTTTATTTATATGAAATGATTATAAAGATGCATTTTTATTTTATATGAAATGCGTATAAAAGTTATGATTCTTTATAAATGAGAAGATATAATTTTTAAAAACAAGAAGATATGATTGTTATGCATATATATATTAGAGTTTTAAGCGAAGAAAAATATGATTTTCAATTATAAAAAGGACATGATTTTGTTTATAAAAAGTTATATTTTTATTATACGAATAAGATTATAAAGATTAGATTTTTTGCATATAGAGTAGCAGTATAAAAATTTGATTTTTCGTATATAGAATGGAGAAGTAGAAATATGATTTTTATTTATATAGATTTGAATTGAAAAAATGATTTGTATATGTTATATAACGTTATAAAAATATGAGTTTTAATATATATATATATATATATATATATGACAGTATAAAAAATATGATTTTTATCGTATTTTTAAAATATTTTTATGAAGATAAAAATATGTTCTTTATCGAATGTATACTATTATTAAAATAGTTAAGCTGGGTAAATATTTAAAAAAAATGATTTTCAGACCATATACACTATATATATATATATATAATAGTCATACTATGGAATAACTTATAAATCGACAAAATTATGATTTTAATATTATATATGCGATGGATAAAATTTAAGGTTGACGATCAAGGAATGATGGAGTGGAAACCCAGGGTGAGAACTCCTCACTGAAATTTTTTATACAGTTATTTAATTTTAACTGCATATATGAACTGCTCACCGTTGTCCACAAACCATGGACGACTTGTTTAATTGTTCGGTTTGATTGTTTGGTTGAATGGAATATTTGTTTGAATTTGGTTTGGGATGAATAATGAATTGATATGATTTGGTTTGTGTATGGCGTGAGCCATTATTAGGCGAGGGATATAGCTAGACCTTATCCCGGTTCTAGTATCGAGCCGTTATGCCACCAAAATTTTCTAAAATATGTTAGAAAAATAAAAATATCATTTTTATTGTATAAATGAACTGAATAGAATATTCATATGTTGAATAAAATATTTTATCATTAAAAATATTTTTTTTAACGTTGATATGAATAAAATAAATATTCATTTACAAATCAGACGATTTGTTTATGAACACCCATTTTACTGATATGGATTGGGACGATATATTTTACACATCGCCCAACTGCACAAATAATATTCAGTATTTGTTAGTTGAAACCCCACACGGGTGTTGGGATGATATTTGACGTACACTAATCCCAATTGTTTAGTTGTATGTCGATCGATTGGTTAACAAGTTGTTGTATGCATTAAATATTTATATTTAATGCTTATGCAGTGTAGAATGCACTCTAGATGATGGTTGACTGTGTCTGATTGTTATTGTGTACATGTGTTGTATGAAATCCATATAAATAACATTATATGGTAATTGACTATGCCTGATTCCAGTTCAGAAATAATGAATATTTTAAAATAATATTTAGAAAAGAATCAAAATCTGATTTTGGTGTCCGGTTTGGGATGGACACGAATATATATAAAAATATAAAGTCGTGTTGATTAGATTCACGCCATTTTGACGTGAACGATATTTATATCTATTTTATTCATTTTTATAATGAATAACGAAA
>JASFAX010002440.1:0-45944 GCA_030737875.1 Allium sativum
AATATGTGGCCCTGGCAAATTGAAATGTACGTTCAAATTAAATATTGAATGTTTTATATTTTAATTTGAATGAAAACTGACTGCAACAGTCGAATAGGCCTACGAAACATATCCCATTGTGTCCGGAATGGGGGTATTTGGCTAGGGACGACAGTCGTTGGGTTTTGGATTGGAGTTTGTATGAGACAAGGGGTATTTTCGATTTTTTAAAAATATATAAATAAAAAGAAAAATCTCATTGGCCCAAACCGTTGTCTCTCTCCCCGATACCTAAATCGCGACGGCAGAAAACGTTCAGACCTTCTCTCCTCGTTTTCTCCTCCTCCACGCAATAATAGCCAATGCTCCAGTTAAGCTTTTTGTAGATCTTCCTGAGCTTTTCAAATCCATCTAAGCCACGCCCTTCCTCGTCGCTCCTACCTCGAGATATCCCCATCGAAAGAGGCGCCGTTCGAAGCCCTCTACCACCTCCTAGGCGTGCGCGAGTTCATAAGGAAGGGGACCATCAGGTGCGCCTCTCCAAGGCGGACAACATGGCAGTGGTTGATCGGCGCGAAGCTTCACGGTTTGGAAGAATTTGGCTAACTTAGTTTTGAACAACGAAAGAAAGGTAACGACTGAAATTATATTAAACTATTTAATAGCACTTCAAAGCGCTACGGTTTATGATTTCACTGTAAAAATCATATCTTTTTCATTTCTTGTCGAAATCCAGTGAAACAAGAGACAATGGACTCGTGTGGACGTCTTCTACATTCTAGAAGAGACCGCGTATTTTTCTGAGCCTTATGTTATTTTTGGTGCAGTGGAACCCAATATGAGATTTCTAAATTATAAACGATATGGAAAACGACGATGTATAAATTATATAGTCGATGTATGAGTTATACAAGCATTGTACACCTCATGTATGAGCGTTGTATAAGTTGTATGTTCGATGTATAAGTTATATATGCGTTGTAAAAATTATATATGTGTTGAAATAGAAGTGAAATATACTTATATATATATACGCCCCTCGTCCACAAACCATGGATGATATTTATTGGTTGTGAATGGTGTGAAAATTGGTTGATAGTGAATGGTTGATTAGAATTGTTTGTGGTTGAAATTGATTGATTGTGGTTGAAAAATACCCGTTTGTGGTTGAGAATTATTTGGTTGAAACCACATAGGATTAGTTTGTGGGTATATATATATATATATATAGGAAACCCTTGCATATATGGTTCCAGCACGGAAATCTCGATATGTATCCACTTGTAGGTACGAATTTATTTTACCAAGACCATGTGTATACTTTATAATAATCAAGGGGTTGCCATGACTAATGAGAGTGAGACAAGAAATATAAGCATACATATAGCACACCTATTCAACATAAATCGAACATGAAAAAATAGTGAAGAGCTCACGCCAACAGGCCAATACAAGGATGCATGACAATCCTAAATATCAAGAAAAATCAAAGCATTAGCAACGTGTATATGGCGTTCGATGGAGCGGCCCAGGCTATATGTAACACCCCATATTTTCTGTGAATTTAAGAATTACAAATCTGAGTATAATTAAAATATAAAATAAGAATCAGGGAAAGTGGGTTGCTCCATTGCGTTCGTCTCGAAATTCTGCTAGAAAACGAGTCCGAGTTTGCAAGAATCGGAGTCCGTATGAGGGAGATATGACCCTCCAAAGTTTCAGAAATATTCAGAGTTCAAAACAGCTCGAATTCGAATTCAAAATTCGAATTTCAAACCCAGAACAGACTGGGCGGGAAATTTCCCGCCCAGACCCAGGTCGACCCCCCCCCCCCAGACCAGGTCGACTGGGCAGTCGACCTGGTCCCCGAGCCCATTTTTGGGCCAGTGTTCGTTCTGATGTTTCCAGTCCGATTTCTGTCCAGATTCATCTGCCTAAACCTATTTAAACAACCCCAAACCTAGCCTTCTCTACACACAATTCTGTTCTGCTTCTGCTCTGCCTCTGTTCTATATAAAAATAAAAATGGCGTCGCTAATCTGCTGGAATCAAAACTAGAAGCTAATCAACATCAACCTAAGCAACTCAATTCAAACTGGAGATTAAAGCTTCTGCAACGATTCTACAACAATTAAAGTTCTTTCTTTAATCCAACCAAGGCAAGCGCAGTTATTTTCCGATATGAAATCTAATCTTAATTCTGACATCGCTAATAAAACTAAATCTGAGATTTATGTTAATTACGATTAGACCTGTTTCTGAAATCGGTGAATCTCTCTTATTTTATTATTGCGGCTATTCTGTATTTCTTTCTGCTTTCTGTTCTATAGCCAGGCTACCACGAGCCTGAGCCAGATCTCATAAGAGATTAACATACGCTAAAATGTTTGGGACAATAAAGTGTGATCCAGCATGATTCCGTAGGCTTGATAAGACTACGACACCTGTCAAAGGGCAAATAAGCGCCCGACTTCCATATGTAGCCGCAGTAGTTTCACCTACGGCTAATTTTCTTTCGAGCTTTGTAGGATTTTTCCATGCGATGGAGGCAGCTTTCGAGGGACTGGTCAACGTGTTACACAAGCATAGTAAAGATGAGAATGAGGGAGTTTGGCCAAGGAGCACAACCCAAAGATAAGAAACCCATGGATATGAACTTGGTTCAAAAAGAAGGCAAAAAGGAAACACAAAAGAGGAAAGAAAAGTCTGAAGATAAGGGGGAGAAAAGTGTTTTACTTATGGAGGCTCGACTTATCTGAACAAGGATTGCAGAAAGAGGAAGGGCGCTTGCTTCAACTCTGGTGAGATGGGACACTTCACTAGGAACTGCCCGAAGAAACGAGGGTAAGGGCAGAGGACAGGACCTACTTCTGGAAGGCAGGCGAGCACTCTCGAGGCTAGTGGATAGGGTAAAAATAGGAAAACTATCTGTAGGAGGTTTAATTTCTTTATCTGATTATTGAGTAGAACTCTTTCTGATTCTGACACTCTGATTCTGTAGTTGGGTCTCTGCACTTTAATACTAGTATTGTTTCTGATTCCGTTGTAGACTCAAACCCATAAGGGTTATGATTCATCTGTTTGTGATAGATTGGGGTTTGAGGGATATCTGTGTTAGGCATCAAGTATGACGCATACATTCTGAGTTTTTGTGGGGTATGATTTTATCATGCTTAGCTTCCTAAGAATCATTAGGGAACCTGATCTGTACCAGTAGTCTGTAAATATCTGAATACTTCTGATAAGATTTCCAGTTTTGACATTGTCTAAAGAGGGTAATCCTCTGGGTGTCAATCTGATGTTGATTTCGGTCTTCGGGGTTGGTACTTAGGGGAATTATTTTCTCAACCAATGTCTAATAGGAATCAAGTTTTTGTTTTATCTGCACTCGCTTCCATCACTCGACTATATCCTATCGATCGAGTATTCAACCTATAGATAGGAATCCTATGGATGTAAACATGTGTTTGAGACATGTTATGTTTGATGGTTGCAAGTGGATGCAAGTGGTTGCTAGTGGTTGCTCGTGGACGCATATACACACACTAGGCACTAGATCAGCTCGAAAACACTCTCATACTGCATATGGATGTGTGAGCATTTTCAATTTTTGTTGATGCAAAATGATTGACTCAGCACATGGATGTTGCATATGACTGAATGGTTGTGCACTCATATAGAAATGATATGTATCAAGTAGGAAAATTGCATACATGTTGGACTCATGGCACTGGCATAATTCGCATTAAGGAGGTCAACTGAATCAGTGGACCGCTTGATCTTTGCATTAGATAAGGAACATATACACACACTTTTGCATATGTTCATATAACATTAGAAGTTTCTAAGGACAATGGGTGCTTGTGGATGATGGTTGAGTAGATGAGTGATTGGATGGTAGGACACATTCTTCTTAACTTGAAGATTTCGGGGACGAAATCCTTTAAGGAGGGGAGAATGTAACACCCCGTATCTTCTGTGAATTTAAGAATTACAAATCTGAGTATAATTAAAATATAAAATAAGAATCAGGGAAAGCGGGTTACGCCATTGCGTTCGTCTCGAAATTCTGCTAGAAAACGAGTCCGAGTTTGCAAGAATCGGAGTCCGTATGAGGGAAATATGACCCTCCAAAGTTTCAGAAATATTCAGAGTTCAAAACAGCTCGAATTCGAATTCAAAATTCGAATTTCAAACCCAGAACAGACTGGGCGGGAAATTTCCCGCCCAGACCCAGGTCGACTGAGGAGTCGACCCACCCCAGACCAGGTCGAGTGGGCAGTCGACCTGGGTGTCGACCTGGTCCCCGAGCCCATTTTTGGGCCAGTGTTCGTTCTGATGTTTCCAGTCCGATTTTTGTCCAGATTCATCTTCCTAAACCTATTTGAACAGCCCCAAACCTAGCCTTCTCTACACACAATTCTGTTTTGCTTCTGCTCTGCCTCTGTTCTATATAAAAATAAAAATGGCGTCGCTACTCTACTGGAATCAAAACTAGAAGCTAATCAACATCAACCTAAGCAACTCAATTCAAACTAGAGATTAAAGCTTCTGCAACGATTCTACAACAATTAAAGTTCTTTCTTTAATCCAACCAAGGCAAGCACAGTTATTTTCCGATATGAAATCTAATCTTAATTCTGACATCGGTAATAAAACTGAATCTGAGATTTATGCTAATTACGATTAGATCTGTTTCTGAAATCAGTGAATCTCTCTTATTTGTATTGTTGTGGCTGTTCTATATTTCTTTCTGCTTTCTGTTCTATAGCCAGGCTACCACGAGCCTGAGCCAGATCTCATAAGAGATTAAGATACGCTAAAATGTTTGGGACAATAAAGTGAATGATGCATAAAATGGGCATGACCGATATGTGACTGATCTGAGGAAAGAACATAGGTTGATCTTGGAACCTAGGACATAAATCTAAGGCATATAATTGAACATATGACTTGAGTTTTGTGGCATAAAGAATATTGAACATACGACTTGAGATTTGAGGCATAAAATTGGACATATGACTTAGGAATTGAGGCATAAATTTGACCGTAGGCATGTAATTAGTTTAGATACATATTACATATTGTAAACTAGATCTGGATCTGAGCAAGCTATGTATGATAATCTGTGATTTGGGGACATAATTCAATATCTGATTTTAAGAATATGATACATGACTAAAACCTAGATTTGTGGCACATTTTAAGAAGAGGAAGATATGTGACTTAGGTGTAGAAATTAAAATCTATAATAAGATTTGAGGACTATTAAGTGTGAATACACCTACATAGGGATTTTTTTTGGATATATGGCATGCATTGTAATATTTGGTATAATATATATGAATCTGCTGTACAATGCTAGTTTAACCAAAATGGGAACATATGTTATATGGTAAATTATGTCCATATTCTGTGCTATGTGAATTTTTGCTAACATGGGGTATATGATCATATTGTGAATCATGACAATTATTTAGGCATATGAATTTAGGCCTAATTTATGATTAGGCAAGGCATGTAAATAGAACCTTTAGAAATATTAAATCTGCTAAATATGTCATCTGCTAAGTCTGTTGAAAATGCCAAATTTGCTAAACTAAATCTGTTGAGATGCCTAATCCATTATCTGCTAAATCTGCTAGTTTACTTAATTTGCTAAATCCGTTAAGTCGTCTAATCCGCAAAACCTGTTATCTGCTAAATCTGCTATCTGCTACATCTGTTGAGTTGATTAGTCTGTTATTGACATAATCTGAATAATTAACATATATATATTAGGCGTGGGCATAAATGGTAAATTATTAATTAATTGGCCGCAAAGATAAATATGGCTAACTCGAGGTTAGAATGAATTTGCGGTGTAATCCTGCCCGGAACCGCCCGGCACATCCAGTGGCCGCAAACAATAAGTTTTAATGTGAGAAGTTAGTCATAACGTGCTTGAAACCCGAGGTTAGACTCAGTTTGCGGCAGAAATCTACTCGGAACCAACCGGCCTAATCAGTAGCCGCAAACTGTCAGTCTAATGTGAGAGGTCTGGGCATTAATATTTAATTAATGAAAATCTGAGATAAATATGATGTCCAAAACGTGTTGGGCGGATAGGATTAAACCCACTAGACTGATGAATTTAATTAATCTGTTCTGTGAATCTGTAGGCCCAATTGCAAAGTTAGACAAATCTGTAAATCTGTTAAATCCGTATATCTGATCCGTTAGTGTAAAAACTTATCTGATCTGTGAACTAGTTGATCTGAATTCTATATGTCTGAAACTTGTAAACAAGTTAATCTGAAATCTGTTAGTCTGGGGACACAAGGTTAGGAGGGGAATTACTTGTGTCATCTGTTGTTTGGGACCCATATTAGTCAGTAACCCTTTCTGGTATCAAAACTTTGACCCAACAGTAGGTAGGGTCCGGGCACGCTTACTGAACTAATTATAAGCGGTTCATTCTGATAATGGCGAGGGGTGTTGATGGTGCATTCCAAACGGGTCATGTGCGTGCATGGATCCCGATCTGCCTCTGAGGATGTAAGACGCCGTGACATCTGTAAATAGGTTTGTGCCAATTGGTTGTCACTTTAGGGAGTGATACACCCTACTGTGGGGCCAACACAGGGCATTTATGTATTAGGGAGCCGATCGCTTGGGGTAGGGTTTTAGGGTACACTTAGTTCTGTTTGTTTCTGTTGGTACCGTCTGTTTCTGTTGGGTGGTAACACCTGTCTGTTTCTACGTGGTACCATCTGTTGGGGTGGTAAAGGAACATTACTAGTGTACACCTAATTCTACATTCTGTTTCCGTAGGGATTAATCTGTTTCTGCTTCTGTCTGTTTCTGTTCGGGTGGTAAAAGCCTATTACTAGCACTCTCTTCTGTGGAAATTATTCTGTACCCGTTTCTGTTTCTGTCTAGACATTAGGGTGACACCTAATTCTGTTATACTAGTATTAGTGCAGAGAAGTGTAAAGAAATAGCTTATGTCATTCTGTTCTTCTGTTATATCCGCTACACCTGTTACTGTTATCTCTCATCCAGTTTTATTTTCATGTCATGTTATTATTATCTGTTCGTAACTGAAAATCACTAGACTTGCCAGACTTTTTGTCTGACCCTTGTTGTTTCGCCTCCTTTCTTCCGTTCCCCCCAGGTTTTGTAGAAGGGAATACTCTAGCTTGATCCAAATTTCTTCTGCTTGAAGTGCTTAAAGTATGGCTTGTCTTCTTCTGTGGGGATTATGATTTTGAACTATGCATTCTGAAGGCTTTTGTACAAGACTGATATTTTATACTTGAATTCTGATATTGTGATTTGAAAGGATGTAACCAAGCTTATTTCGGTTTCTGTTGTAATAAAGTTATAAATTTTTCAAGTACTGTTTTATCTGTCTTGTAAGTTTCTGTTCTGTTTACTAAAATGCTCCACCAAAGTTAAGGCATTCCCTTTGTGAGTGACCTTAACGGAGGTGGGGTGTTACACTATAGATGACCAAGACCACACTCAATTCAACTGTAGGGTACTTCCAACACCTTTTACTCAAGTATATTCTCGAAGAAAAATAGGTTTCCTTTAGGTTTCCTTAGATAGTATTTATAGGTAAAGGAAGCGTGTATTAAATGTATACATTTCAAGGCAATTTACATATAAGATTACATTGTGTTTTTACAAATACATAAGACAACAAGTACAAATTTTGGACATTTAGGCCCAGGCGTAACCAAGGCAACAACAAAGAAACATGGTGTCATGCGAAGAACAGAGCAGGTGTCAAGTGTAGCATGTATATATCACAACTAAAGGCTAATTAATAATTTCGAAACAAGACAGGATGACACCAATAACTATATTCAATCAGGTTTAAGGCAAAGGCTGTTATTGTATGTAAGAGAAGACCTGACACAACAACAAGGCATGAATATGTCAAACAAGGACCAGGGAAAATCAGGTCACATATAGGTGCAAAGGGACAAAGCATAAAATCTCATAGTTTAAGGTACTAAGCATGAAAACAGGTCATCCTAAGGCATTAATTTCACAGTTTGTATAAACGTATGCCGACAATACGCATATACGTATACGAGTGTGTATACAAATACACATATAAATCAACCTCCATGCATATACAAAATCAAACAACCAGACAGTAAAAAATATGGAATGCGGGAATGAGACAGCCAATAACTGATCAAGGGAGTGAGCATATTTAGGTATATACGTGTGCCATTAATATGTATATACATATACAATGGGATATATTTACACGTATATAAAACGGATACCACATATATACCAAAATTGTAACGACCCTGATTATTAGTTGATTTATTTTAAATATTTTATATTATTTTAAATTTTGAGTTGATAATATAAATGGATTTTTATATTGAATTATTGATTTAATAATCGATTACAATTTAATTTCAAGTATATTGAATTATTGATTTAATAATCGATTACGATTTAATTTCAAGTATATTGAATTATCGTAATACGAAAACAAATATAAATGAATTCAAAGTTAAAAACTGAATCGAAATGATTCAGATGATCAATATAAATTGTATTGGCTATTAACGATAATAGCAATAATTTATTATCGAAGAATTGATTTGTTTCTGAATTTAAAATTCTATTATATCGATTTAATAAGCAACTTAAGAATAATAAATTTTCAAACGACCACGGTTTTCGACGAAACCGGTTCCATCAAGTCTGAAATATTGAGTTATTTTAAGGCTACAAGTTTCATCGCCTTGTTTGTGGTTGTTTTACCGCGTCACTTTAAGCGTAAGTTTCACGCGAATATTTTAATAATAAAATTCCTTAGCTTGATTGTAACATTCCGTATTTTTAGCAATATAATAAATAATTTAATTATTTTAATATAGTGGTTTGATAATTTAAATGGTTTGAATTTAAATATCTTGAATATCTAATTAAAATAAATAACAGGATAATATATTTATTTCTGAAATTGTCGGAAATAGTGAAAATAACAATTTTGTGTAAATTGTATAATATAAGGAATTAAATTCAATTTAAAATTTGATTATAATAGTGAATATATTATTTAAACAACAGTTGAACATATTAACTATAATATAAATTATAATTGAGCTCGTAACATCACGACAGTTCGTAATTCGACGATTTGAACTTCAATTGAATATACAGAACCTGTTTTAAGTCGGAATTATATGAAACAAGAAATGTTGGAATCTATTGAACTGTATTTTTCTAATGGAAAAGAAAAATCGAGATTTTGGGTTATAGATTGTAAGTTATGTCCAAATCAAATTTTCAAGTAGTCACTATGGAACGTTTATTATAACGATATATTTAATTATAACTAAATATTGGTTTCGAATTGGGACAAGATATTTAAGACGTAGTTATAACTTAATTTTTAGAATTTTACTGTAATTTTTAATTGGGAAAATAAGCCATTTTTATTTGGAGTATTTTACACCCTAAATCAGCATTTTGGGATTTCACAAAATAAGCTAACTAGTCTATTTTATTATATTTTTGCAGTCATGACACATCACTTGGCATGATGATATTTTTATTTTTGTCCATAGCAGATCGTACGTGAATGAAATTGGGTATATCTAGGTGTATAACTTTTTAAAATAAAACATGGACATATCCTACGTGTTTTATCTATTTAAAAACTTGCTTTTGGTTTCGGTAGCCGCTAAAATGTCTTCTTCCTTGTCTTCAAAAGCGAACTCCGTAGCTATTGTATGTTTATGGCATCAAACCAGTGAATAATAAAAATCGAAATAATAGGAATAAAATGCATGTATTTGTATATGCAGCCAGAACTTATGTTCCAGAACTATAATGCATATATTTTATAGCCAAACTAATCTACATTCTACTATGCATCTTGCATTTGTTAGTGGCCCACGTACTTCAGCTTACCACTCAAATTGGTAATACCAAAGTGCCTTTATAGTAAAGATGCTTAAAACCAAACAAGACTATCGTTTGGAATTCGAATACTTTTAAAATTGCTTGGCAACTAAGCTACGTACTGGGTTCCTTCATAATAAAGAAAACCACCCTAACCTATTTTCTTGTCTGCGTCACTCCAATCAAAACAGCTGTAAGATGTGAAAACACAAACCGTAGCTACCCTAAAACAAATACAGTGCCCTATGCCTTAATGGTTAAGTCTTCCTCCATGTACATATATAACGCAAGCTACCTCTATAGGCTCCATTCTTCTTTCCAGAAATTTGATGCTGATATTTCAATAGCTTTCGAAAATTTAATAAACGCAATCCAATTCTCGAGTAACATACATACATATATATATATATATGTATGTATGTATGTATGTATGTATGTATGTATATATGAATCCAGATGCTGCTCTCCGTTTCGCGGGTAAATTACCATGTTCGAATGAGGGTGTTTCGCTATTTTATATACCAGCAGTAGTATAAGGTTCAGAGAAACTAACTATGGCCGGAGGGGAGGACTTGAAGTTGCTGCAGTATAATGGGAGGGAGGCGCTCCTGTTTTGAGTGACCACCAACGTCTTATTGATCGGAATAACTTTGGTAGTGTATTTGGAAGGGTAGGGTGTTCACGAGCAGGGTACTGGAGAGGAATGCTTTAGGGAGAGGAAGTGATAGAGTTCGAGAAGGGGGTATCCATGCAACCACTTGTGTACGTTTGGGAAGGAGGACGAAAAGGAGCTGCTCATTTTTGGTGTGGAGATGAAAGAGAAGAGTGTCAGGCAGTGTATGCATGAAAGACATTGGGCTTCACGAAGTAGGCAATGGAGATGTATAGTCTCGGGTTGGAGCGTGAAAACCATGCAGGTGGGGGTGAGTCAAGGCGTGGGGACTGTCTGAAATGCGGAGGCAAGGGGTCGGCTCAGTCAAGGCTTGGTGATCAGTGAAGGAACGGATGCTGGTGGGGAAAAAGAAGGATGTTGGTTTTGTTTGTTTTAAAAAAAAAAAGAATTTTGTTGACATAAGAAATGGAACAGAAGCTGTGTAAGTGGGAAATAAGGAGTGTATGCATTTTATATTGGGAAGGGAGAGGAAGTAGTGCATTGAAATTGATACAAGGGGGAGATGCTTTCAAAAGTAATACTGGGAGCCTGTGTTGAAATTTGGAGAAGGCATTGTTGGGTTTGGAATGAATGAAGTAATGGCGGGCCGAGTTTAACGTGAAGCCCAGTTTTGTTTCAAAATAAAAATAAAAGTAAAGATAAATTAAAATATATAAGTGGGAAGCCATATGGAGTCATTTGGGAATAGTTCTTCAAAGGGAAAGGGACGCGAATAAATATAGGAATCAATACTGGAGTATGGTTTCGTGTTGAACGGTTGTCTGATGAAGGCGGAAGCAGACGGTGACGATGTCGAAAATGGCCGGGTCAAGAGGATAGCGGGTTCACTGTGTTGAGGAAGGAAAATTATGAACGCGACTAACGTAACGAAGGAGACTAATTAAATAATTAACAGTGTCAATGATCATTAATTAATTCAATCTTGTAACACATATATATTGGTCATACGTTAACAGAATTTAGCAAAATAAGATCTGTTGAGATCACATGATCGTAGGTTACACAACAAAACCACTCTGGAGCGGATTGGAGATCGTTTCGATTTATGGTGGAATTAATCGCCTGATATGAACAACCGAAGACGTTAACCGTTATTTAACAATTAACGAACGAGGTAAGTAAACTCACTAGCTCTGTCCAGTTTTATAATTTTATAAACGTTATTTAGTATTGATAAAAATGATTGAATGCTATGTGTGATGGTTGTTTGGATGATTTACTAATAAATTGGTTGAATCATATATATATATATATAGTTATACACATATGTCGTTAAATAAATACAGATTATATTTATTATTTTATTTCAGATTTAATCTGAAACTGGTATTTTTCATGTTGATTAACATATGTGGATGCAGGGAAACAGGTTGGAGGAATCCAATTGGATTCCTCAACAATTATTGTTGTTTTATCATATATTGTATTATATGATGGGATAAATAATATGTGATTGATTATTGTGTGATTAGGATGTTTAAATAACATTGACCTGAAATAGTTGTTATTCAAATACCGTAAACCATATTTAAATATATGAGAAAAGAAATTGTGGTTTTAAAAAGGATAATCTATTCAAATTAGAAGTGAAATTTCGATTGGGCTAGAATGTAATAAGTTGTTTTAATTATATTAAAACAAGTGATTTGATTTATTAATGATGTCTATAAATGAGATAAAATAATGGCTATTAAATAATTTTGGAATATAAATCTAAGAATAAACTAAAAGGGAATTATGATTTGTTTTCAAAGGAAAGCGATGGAAGTATTTCGATGTTCGAAATGAAATAGGATTGAAATAAATCCGTAAGGATCTATAATTATAATTCGACTATGTCGAAAAATATAAAGATAATTTGTTCTTATAAAATATATATATATATAATGAAATTTTAGGATTTGATGAGATGATTAATATTTTTATTTGTTATCGAATAGGAAATCGAGATTTAAATTATAACTCAAAGTCGGTAGGCACCACCAACCTCCCATGTGCGAAGCACGGGTCTTATCCTAGTTATAACTTATAAAATGAGTTTATGAAATGAAATATGAAGTATGTGTTTATAAAATAACCAAACAAGTGGTATTTTAAACTGTAATGATATTTGTTATTTAAATTAAAAATTGATTTAATAAAATGAGTCCAGATTTCAATAGAAAAAAATATTCACATTTAAAGTGAATAATGATTTAAAGAAAACGTTTTGCATATTTAAAAGGAGTTAAGGAAATTATAAACTGACTGGAGACTAGTTAATTTGAACAACTTTCTGAGTGTTGATCTGATGTTGGTTTCGGCCTTCGGGGTTAATACTTAGGGAGTTGTTCTCTTACTGGTTTACGGTTAGGTACTGATGGATAGTGATGCGTGAATAAGGTATGGAAATGTTTTCTAGTGTTAATAGCATGTATTTTCGAAATAGGGGAATATAAAGAGTTGTGAATATATGGAAATGGTTTCCAAGAAAATTTTAATAACCCGTATTTTCAGAACCAATTTAAAAATTTTATTTTAGCTATTTTAATAGATTTTGAGAATTTAAAATGATTTGTTTTAAATAATAACGACTAAAAATTTATTTAAATCGAAGTTAGAACGTATAAATGTACTTTAATTATAAAATGAGCCTGAAATGGTGCGGTAGTTTGAAAATTCGATTTCAAATTACAAATGAATATACAGAATTCAAAATAACTCTAATTTTAGTAAAATCAAAAATATTTGAATCTGTTTAAAAATATCTTTCTAACGAATGTGAAAAATTCAGATTTCATAACGGGAATAAAAAGTTATGCCCAGTTTAAAATTTAAAATAGTCGCTATGGAATTTATATATATTTTAATATAATACATAGCCCTTAAAAATAGCCATTTTGCAAATGACCTCGTTTTTTGACAAAACCGCTTTTGTCGGAACCGGAAAGTCAAATTATTGCTAGATTCCAATTTTCATAATTTTTTGAATTAATATATGAGCGTGGCAAAAGAAAACAAGTTAGGTAATTTCAGTTTGAAATTAATCGACTGGAAATGACCATTTTTCAAACGGCCTCCAAATTCGACGAAATTAGTTTTGTTAGGATCGTATTGGCAAAACATAGCTAGATTTATTTTTCGGGAATTTTTGGAGTCAGTATTTGGGCTCAGTAAATTAAAATGTGCGTTTAAATCCAATATATATGATTTATATTTTAATTTTGATGAAAACTAATCGAAACAGTCGAATTAGCTTGCGGGATATATCCCATTGTGTTCGGAATGGGGGTGATTGGCTAAGGGCGACAGTCGTTGGGTTTGATTTGGAATCTAAATAAGAATTTAACTTTTTGAAATATATATATATATATATAAGGGGGTTAAAGGGGTCAAACCCCTAATTTTTCAAAATCGCGGTCAACATAAAAATCGCGCCCCTTTTTTCTTCAACTCCCGTCGCCCTTAACCCTAGCGTCGCCATCTACGTCCAGCTGTCGCCCCACCTCCCTCCAGGCGCTGCAACCATCGGAGACCCCTTCCCCTCGCCACCTACCACCTCTCCCCCTCCCTCTCTCTTCCTTCTTCAGTTAAAACTGCACCACCCCAATCAGCCGCAACCACCGCCGCCACTACCACCATTCCGCCGTTGCCGACTTTTCATTGCTCCTCCACCACCTACAGCCCCACGCCATCACCAACACCTCCTCCTCTGACCAAAACAGTGAGCTTTTCTTGTTATATATTTATTTTTGTAATTAGTTTAATTTTAAATGTAAAGATCTTTGTTATTAAATATACAATAGCATTGATTTTAAAATATATATTACATTAGTATAAAAATATAATTTATATATATATATACATTGGTTTTAAAATATGGTTTTTGTATAAACCACTTTGATATAAAATTTTGACTTTTATATATATAATAGCGATGTAAAAATATTATTTTTATATATATAATAGCCATATAAAAATATGATTTTTATGCATATGGTTATGAATTAAAAATATGATTTTTATGCATATGGTTATGAATTAAAAATATGATTTTTATTATATGAATAGCATAATAAAAATATGGTTTTTATTATATGAATAACAATATAAAAAATATGATTTTTATTATAAGGACAATAATATAAAAATGTGATATATATATAACAGCGTTGTAAAAACATGATTTTTATTATATGATTAGCGAAATAAAAATATGATTTTTATATATATATAGTAGCGTTATAAAAATGTGATATATATATAGCTTTGAATAAAAATATGATTTTTAAATATATGAAGCGTTATTAAAGATGTGATTTTTAATATAAACCGCGTGAAACAGTTTACGTTGAAATAACGGTGAAGAACACAACGCGCTGAAATAAATCCAAATCCAAACTGTCCAATAAAGAATGACGCAGTGGATCCCAAAGATGAGAACTTCTTCTTACCCTAATTTTGTTTTCAGTTAATTATATACTAAGATGCAGATGGTGCTTAGTAGCACCCGTCACCTTTGATTGAAACCATGGATGTTTGGTTGTTTATTTTACCTGATTGATTGGTATTTAATAGGGTTTGGCAACCTTGTTAAAAAATTGGTTGAATTTGATTTGGGATGTTAATTGAATTGATTGGAATTGGTATGTGTATGGCGCGAGCCAGTATTAGGCGAGAGATAAGGCTAGACCTTATTCCGGTTCTAGTATTATAACAACCCGGAAAATCAGAACCAATTTAAATTTTTTATTTTAACAATTTTAATGGACTTTGAATATTTAAAATGATTTATTTTAAATAATAATGACTAAAAATTTATTTTAATCGAAGTTAGAATGAATAAATTTATTTTAATTATAAAACGAACCTGAAATGGCACGGCAGTTTGAAAATTCAATTTTAAATTTCAATTGAATATACAAAATTCAATTTAAATCAGAATTAGACGAAACAAGAAATATTTGAATTGGTTTAACTATATCTTTCTAACGAATGTAAGAAACTGAGATTTCGTTTTATAAATGACAAGTTACGTCCAGTTTAAAATTCAGAAAAGTCGCTGTAAAATTTATATATTTTTTAATATAATATATAAGCCCTTAAAAATGAAAATTTTACAAACGACCTCCTTTTTCGACAAAACCACTTTTGTTGGATCCGGGATGTCAAATTATTGCAAGATTCCAATTTTCATAATGTTTGAAATCAATATGTGAGCATGGACCATTTAAACACATTTGATCGATTCATTTGAATTTAATCGACTGGAAAATGACCATTTTTAAAACGGTCTCCAAATTCGACGAAATTAGTTTTGTTAGGACCGTATCTTCAAAATATAGTCATATTTATTTTTGTAGAATTTTTGGAGTCTGTATGTGGCCCCGGTAAATTAAAATGTGCGTTTGAATTCAAATATATTGATTTATATTTTGAATTTAGCATAAATAGATCATAACAGCCGAATTGGGTTACGATACATATCCCATTGTGTTCGAAATCGAGGTAATTAGCTAGAGGCGACAGTTGTTGGGTCTCGTTTGGAGTTCAAATAAAAAGTCAACTTTTTTGAAAATTAAATAAAATAATATATATATATATTATAATATACCCACCTCCATCGTTTCTCTCTCCCACTATCACCCGTCAGTTAAATAAAAGAAAAAGAAACTAAATCTCGATGCTCCAGGAAGCCGCGCCACCGGAGATCACCACCGTCGCGGCCTGCGCCTCCGCCCCCTCCCCTTCCACCGCTCCTCCCCTGCTCCAGTCAAAGCCGCGGAACCCCCAAATCTATGAAGACCATCGCTCCACCCCCCAAGCCCGCCGCCTATGGCCAGTCGCTGCCACTTTGGCGAACCTCCTCCCCGCCTTCCACCTGAAAACAGCGAAACCCACCCCCTCCTTCAATTAGAGGTATATCTTTGTTTTCATTATTTCATTTATTTATTAGATGTAAAAAATAGGGTTTTCAATGATGAAAAGGTTAGATTTTTATTCGTGAAAAGAATATGATTTTTTAATATGATAAAGATTTGATTTTTAATACCAATAAAGATTGGATTTATATATATATATATATATATATATATTAGCATAAGATAAAAATACGATTTTTAATATATGTAAAGCGAGATAAAAAAATACGATTTTTATTATATATAACTTTGAACAAAAAATATGATTTTTGTTTATTTAGCGTAATAAAAATGTGATTTTTATAATATAAATATCGAGCTAAAAATATGATTTTTATTATATGAAAAGCGATATAAAAATGTGATATATATATATATATATAATAGCCGAATGAAAATGTGATTTTTTATTTATAAAGATCGTGTTTAAAAATGTGATTTTTACCATGAACAACATGAAAACGGATTGCGATGGAACTGACTGAAAGCAAAACGGAATCCAAACCGTTCAGAAATAAAGAATGGCGGAGTGGATCCCAAAGGTGAGAACTTCTCACTTTAATTTTATTTTCTAGTTAAAATATATACTAGGATGCAGACGGTGCTTAGCAGCACCCGACATCCGTCGTCCACAGACCATGGACGACTTGTTTGATTTGATTGAGTTGTGGAAATTGATTGTGATGTGGAATGGAATGGAATATAAAATATTCATGTGTTGAATAAAGTGTTAGAACAATAAAAATATCATTTCTATTGTATAAATGAATGAAATAAAATATTTATTGAAATAAAATAAATATTCATTTACAAATCGGACGATCTGTTTATGTACACCGATTTGACTGATATTGATTGGGACGATATATTTTACACATCGCCCAACTGCACAAATAAAATCTGTGTTTGTTGATTGAAACCCCATATGGGTATTAGGATGATATTTGACGTACGTTAATCCCAATTGTTTAGTTGTATGTCAATCGATTGGTTGATAGACTGTTGTAAGCGTTAAATATTTATACTTAATGCTTATGCAGTGTAGAATGCACCCTGGATGATGGTTGATTGTTTATCATTGTTGTTCTATACATGTGTTGTATGAAATCCATATAAATAACATTATATGGTTATTTACAATGTCTGGTTCCAGTTCAGAAAGAATGAATATTTTAAAATAACGAATATTTTAAAATAATGAATATTTTAAAATAATATTCAGTAAAAGATCAAAATTTGATTTTGATGTCCGATTTGGGATGGACACGAATATATTTAAATGTATAAAGCCTTGTTGATTAGATTAACGCCATTTTGACGTGAACGATATTTATATCGATTTTATTCATTTTTGTAATGAATATCGAAAAGGAAATGATTTCAAAATCTGATATTTTGAAAATATTATCATTTATATATTATAATGATAAGGAAAATTCAGTTTTGATTCAAAATTGAAAAATGAAGTAAGAATCGTTTTTTAACGAATTTATAAACTACGTTTTATATGGAAATCAACGAAATATATATAATATATATTTAGTGGCCTGAATAGAACGCGTCGCGCTGCGTCAGTTCGCGAATTTCGACTATTGACTTCGAGTTGACGTTACGGGAGATCCGACCATCGGATTCTTCGAAAACTAGAACTGTTGGGTTCGTATCGAAAAGAGCTTTCCAACGAATATAAGAGATTTGAAATTTAATGGTTGGATTAGGAATTATGTACAAATCAAATTTGGAAAAGGTCGCTGTAAGCGCAGTTCGATGACCATTTATGGAAAACGACTGTACGGGCCTCGATAAAATTATTAAAAATATTAATAATTTGTGTAAAATCATAATAAATGATTTGGAAGGAATTGGGATGAAAAATTCCATATTTGAAAAGATAAAAAAATTTTTTATCGAAATGAACTAGTTATGAACTAGAATTATAATCCAATATTTTTAAATAAATAGATTGGATTTGAAATGGTCTTAAAAATAACCAGAATTTCCAATATATGAATTGGAGTGGATTTGAATGGAAATAATCTTCTGTATATTTCGGTACTGGATTTCGTGATTATACGGATATGGTTATGGAAATTTGGAAGATATATTTTATATCGTTATTTCCAATACGATATTTGTTGGTTTCAGAATTTGATATTGAATACAAGCTGATATACTTTTTATTCAGAGCCTTGTATTTAATATCAAAATGCGAATTTGGGTTTATCGTGAACGGTGTTTTAAAATAACATTTGTTCTTTAACCCGATTAACAGTGAAATATGATTTGGAATTTATAAATCTTTTTATTAATATTTAATGAAAATTTTCCAAGGTAAAGTTTTTCAATTAATTAATATTTAATTGAAATGGAATGGAATTCGATTTGGTAATAATCGAAGTGAGCTTCTGTGGAGGAAGACTGTTACTATATATGAAATTTAAAAGGATTGGTCGTTATTCCATTTATATTATTAGTCGGATACGGAAATTGATATCGATTATATATTGATCTGTTTTCCGTGAAGATTCCATTATTAATGGAATGTGATTTTGGGTTTATTGCGAATTGTGTTTTAATTGACATTAGTTCTTTAACCCAGTTAAAGACATGATTTATTTTCTAGATTTGAATAATCATTAATATTGATTTTTGGGAAGATTAAAACTAAGTGGAGTATTAATGAATCTTTAATTAGATTGAAATGTGAATATGATAATTTAAATTATCAAATTTGGGAAATGGTGGAGAATGGAGTATCACCAGTTTTGCTCCAAGCGATAGTTAAATCTTTAATTAGATTTTAACGTGAAATGGTAATTCATATTTACCGACAACACCGTGGTGTTTGATATGGAGTATTACCAGTTTTTCTCCATGGGATGAATAGGTTGGGATTGGGAAATAAAATAAACGATTACTTCGGTAAGGTTCGATAATCCCGACTAGTTTGGATAAACCTTAATTTGGTTCGAACTGATATCCAAAGGAAGATTAAAGAATAAATTTAAAGAATTTATCTTTGATAAAATTAATGGGAACCTTTCCCAAATGATAAGAACATTTGAATAAAAGAATATTCTGGATTAGAATGAGGCATATGTTGTGGTTGTGTAACACTTGTTTATTATATACGCGAGTTATTCGGAAAGGCTGGGTTTATACCCATTCTGAATAATTGATTCGACGATAAGTCGACGATGAAGACGGTGGTTGAAGACTGGAGGTATTTACATCGTTTGGATGATTACTGGTGTCTTGATTAGGCTGTACACCCAAGACGAGGTAATAAGTGGTGATCGTCCAGATGTACTTGGAGATCGATCGTATATGCGAGGGCCTGTCTCATGTATTGGAAATATGGGACGAGGAATAAGGGACCGCCGGTTTCGTTCAGACCCAGAACGAACTAGTAAATGGACTGTGTGTCTGACATTGGATTTTATTCTTTGTTGATTGATCGCTATTAAATATATATCTATTTGGTGGCGGAGAATTTATTCTCTTGCTTAACACCCTTCTCTGAGACGTATAAGCTCAGAGGTTATATATTGATAGACATCAGTCGCATGGCGTGAATTGCCTGTGTGGCAAATGATCAAGGCTTCTATTGAAAAGCAGAGTCTTGTGATTGATGATCAAAGCATAGCTTTAAAATAGTGCCGCTTTGTGTATAGTGTTAATTCGCGAGCCTCACAACCCGGTGTGAACCAGAAATGGGTTGAAGGACCCCAGGGAGGACATGCGTTTCTTTCAAGCTAGGAGTGGTGTCAGGGTTTTGCAAGCCCTGAAATTTTACTTATGTGGATGTCGGAAAGCGAGGTACCTCAGATATATCAGTTACTACGGAGCCGATGGATATTGTGTCATCTGGCTCAGTAATGCACCATAGGGCAGGGAGACGTATTGTTCAGGGATTACTAATCCACTTAAAATGTGGACTTGCCCTGGCGTTCCTAGGTGCAGTTGCGACTGTAGCCTGAGGCTCGGGCTAGAGAGTCTCGAATTCGGTAAGGATGATCTCTTGCCCTGGTTCACAGATGGAATCCAACTTTCCATACGACATTTTGCGGCTTTAATACTAGAACTAGTATGGCGACATGTTATATGGTACCCATGTCGTCTATAATTGATACATTTATATTTGAAGTTGATTTTCTTCACTTATAGTAATAATAAAAGATGAAATTTCACGTATCAAGCATTATTTGGTTATTACAAAGGAAAACCCTATCCTCCGGCTTGCTTTGCATTGTGTGATGGGACCTGGGTCATATAATAGCTTCATTGTTCTTTATTTAGCATTGCGCTGTTTGTTTATACACTGGTATTCTTGGGGTTAAAACCCGTTCCATGTTATAGGCGTGGTCCCTTGATTTACTTAACTTTAAAAGAAAATTAATAACTGTTTTAGTTCTCACACCAGTCACATGACTGACCTGAAGTTGATTGTTTTAACCTAAACTATGGGTTCCCATATTCTCCACACAGGCAGCTAGTAGTTGGGTTTTGCAGATATTTTATTCACAGGATCCTGGTTTATAGGTGAAGTGATATTCAGAAAGCTTTGTACCCGTGTATTTCTTTCAGCTGTTTTTTGTATTATTTTTCCACTTCTATGTATTTAAATGTAATTTAAATCTCTGATATTTATCCAATGTATATTATTTATTCATACTCTGTAATATTCTTGTATTCTGACGGAATTGTTGTAATAAGCAATGAAATGTTCTTCTGTTTGCATTCTGATTTGTCGTGTTCTCAAATCAATCTGGGCTTTCCTTTACAGGGAAGTTCGGGTCACTTCATTTGGTATCAGAGCTTTGGTTTACAGAGCTCGAGAACAAGACACATTAGAACCAAACGAAAGAATTCATCATAGATTGGATTAGTAATACCCAATAAGAATGACTCATTAGAGATGGATCAATAGTATCTTAGAATGAGTCGGAAGAGTGTTATTTTAAAATAAAAATGAAAAAAAATGTTTTGAAAATTTAAACCTTATTCAACGTATTTAAATATGTATTTTAGATTGAATTTGGACAATCGAGTATATGAAGAATTTGAATATATGTCTTGCAAACGTGTATTGAAGTCTCGAATATACTGGATGGATATAGAGTCACACTCTAGTCGCCTGGTGATAATTCTGGTGATGGTGCACCATCGTCAGTATTTATTTCTGATTTTTGAAAGTGGGATTACGATATGCTTCCAATTGGCTGGTGTGAGAACCAAAACTAGATAGAGTTTATTATTATGAATTGACATCAAAAATATGATCATTGACTATATGTATTAAAGATACATGTTTGAAAAGCTAATTCACAAACTGATTGTTGATTGTGTTGTTTGATTATTAGTATAACTAATAAAAATATTGGAATGATAATTGATTAAACCAATATGAAAACGAAAGATAAAATTAGCCAAATCGAATCAAATTTTGAACTGAACAGAAAATTGATTGAAAATGCATACGTGTACATATATATATATATATATATATATATATATATGTGTGTGTGTGTGTGTGTGTGTGTGTGTGTGTGTGAACAGGTTATGGATAAACTGCTAAGAAGAGGAATAAAATTTTATGCCCGACAAATAGGTACGTGTTTTCTTTTTCTTTTAAAGATTTATGAGCTGAAGGCTGGCCGCTTGGCATTTTCTTTTTCTTTTAAAGATTTATAAGCCTAAGGCTGGCCGCTTGGCATTTTCTTTTTCTTTTAAAGATTTATGAGCCTAAGGCTGGTCGCTTGGCATTTTCTTTTTCTTTAACCGATTTATGAGCCTAAGGCTGGACGCTAGGCATTTTCTTTTTCTTTTAAAGATTTATGAGCCTAAGGCTGGTCGTTTGGCATTTTATTTTTCTTTTAAATATTTATGAGCCTAAGGCCGGTCGCTTAGCATTTTCTTTTTCCTTTGGATTGGTGAGGGCCATGCGAGGAAAGTTGTATCCCCGTACAAAGGAGGTTATGGCGAAATTTTTCGAAAATTTAGGGTGTTAGCCAAATTTTTGAAAAATTAGAAATTCTTAGAAACAGAAAAGTTGAAGAATGAAAGCCTGAATGAAAGTTGAGTTGATTAGTAAAACAACTTTTAGCTCCATTCCTTTTCGAGGACGAAAATATTTTAAGTGGGGGAGATTGTAACAACCCGGAAAATCAGAACCAATTTAAAAATTTTATTTTAGCAAATCTAATAGATTTTGAATATTTAAAATGATTTACTTTAAATAATAACGACTAAAAATTTATTTTAATCAAAGTTAGAACGAATAAATTTATTTTAATTATAAAACGAGCCTGAAATGGCGCGGCAGTTTGAAAATTCGATTTTAAATTTCAATTGAATATACAAAATTCAATTTAAATCAGAATTGGACGAAACAAGAAATATTTGAATCGGCTTAACTATATCTTTATAACGAATGTAAGAAATTGAGATTTCGTTTTATAAATGACAAGTTACGTCCAGTTTAAAATTCAGAAAAGTCACTGTAAAATTTATACATATTTTAATATAATATATAAGCCCTTAAAAATGGAAATTTTGCGAATGACCTTCGTTTTCGATGAAACACTTTTGTTGGATCCGGGATGTCAAATTATTGCTAGATTCCAATTTTCATAATTTTTGAAATCAATATGTGAGTGTGGCACATTTAAACGCATTTAACCGATTTCATTTGATTTTAATCGACTGGAAAATGACCGTTTTTCAATCGGTCTCCAAATTCGACGAAATTAGTTTTGTTAGGACCGTATCATTAAAATATAGCTAAATTTATATTTTTGGAATTTTCGGAGTCCGTATATGGCCCCGGTAAATTAAAATGTGCATTTGAATTTAAAATATATTGATTTATATTTTAAATTTAGCAAAAACAGATCATAACAGCTGAGTTGGGATACGATACATATCCCATTGTATTTGTAATGAGGGTAGTTAGCTAGGGGCGACAGTCGTTGGGTCTCGTTTGGAGTTCGAATAAAAAGTCAACCTTTTTGAAAATTAAATAATATATATATATATATATTATAATATACCCCCTCTCCATCGTTTCTCTCTCCCACTATCACCCGTCAGTTTTAAAAAAGAAGAAAAAAACCTAAATCTCGATAGATCCAGGAAGCCATGCTACCGGAATTCACCACCGTCGCGGCCTGCGCCTCCGCCTCCTCCAAGATTGGCCACCTCCTCCCCTTCCATCGCTCCTCCCCTGCTCCAATCATAAACCGCGGAACCCCTAAATCGATGAAGACCGTCACTCCACCCCACAAGCCCGCCGCCTATGGCCAGCCGCCGCCACTTCGGCGAACCTCCTCCCCGCCTTCCACCTGAAAACAACGAAACCCACCCCCCCTCCTTCATTTAAAGGTAAATCTTTATTTTCATTATTTCATTTATTTATTAGATGTTAAAATAGGGTTTTCAATGATGAAAAGGTTAGATTTTTATTCGTGAAAAGAATATGATTTTTTAATATGATAAATATTTGATTTTTAATACCGATAAAGATTTGATTTTTTTTAATATATATTAGCATAAGATAAAAATACGATTTTTAATATATGTAAAGCGAGATAAAAAAAAATACGATTTTTATTATATATAACTTTGAATTAAAAATATGACTTTTGTTTATGTAGCGTAATAAAAATGTGATTTTTATAATATAAATATCGAGCTAAAAATATGATTTTTATTGTATGAAAAGCGATATAAAAATGTGATATATATAATAGCCGAATGAAAATGTGATTTTTTATTTATAAAGATCGTGTTTAAAAATGTGATTTTTACCATGAACAGCGTGAAAACGGATTGCGCTGGAACTGACTGAAAGCAAAAACAGAATCCAAACCATTCAGAAATAAAGAATGGCGGAGTGGATCCCAAAGGTGAGAACTTCTCACTTTAATTTTATTTTCTAGTTAAAATATATACTAGGATGCAGACGGTGCTTAGCAGCACCCGACACCCGTCGTCCACAGACCATGGACGACTTGTTTGATTTGATTGAGTTGTGGAAATTGATTGTGATGTGGAATGGAATGGAATATAAAATATTCATGTGTTGAATAAAGTGTTCGAACAATAAAAATATCATTTTTATTGTATAAATGAATGAAATAAAATATTTACTGAAATAAAATAAATATTCATTTACAAATCGGACGACTTGTTTATGTACACCCATTTGACTGATATTGATTGGGACGATATATTTTACACATCGCCCAACTGCACAAATAAAATTTGTGTTTGTTGATTGAAACCCCATACGGGTATTGGGATGATATTTGATGTACATTAATCCCAAGTGTTTAGTTGTATGTCAATCAATTGGTTGATAGACTATTGTAAGCGTTAAATATTTATACTTAATGCTTATGCAGTGTAGAATGCACCCTGGATGATGGTCGATTGTTTATCATTGTTGTTCTATACATGTGTTGTATGAAATCCATATAAATAACATTATATGGTAATTTACTGTGTCTGATTCTAGTTCAGAAAGAACGAATATTTTAAAATAACGAATATTTTAAAATAATGAACATTTTAAAATAATATTCAGTAAAAGATCAAAATCTGATTTTGATGTTCGATTTGGGATGGACACGAATATATTTAAATATATAAAGCCGTGTTGATTAGATTAACGCCATTTTGACGTGAATGATATTTATATCGATTTTATTCATTTTTATAATGAATATCGAAAAGGAAATGATTTCAAAATCTGATATTTTGAAAATATTATCATTTATATATTATAATGATAATGAAAATTCAATTTTGATTTAAAATTGAAAAATGAAGTTAGAATCGTTTTTAAACAAATTTATAAGATACGTTTTAAATGGAAATCGATGAAATATATATAATATATATATTATATATTTAATGGCCTGAATAGAACGCGCCGCGCCGCGTCAGTTCGCAAATTTCGACCATTGACTTCGAATTGACATTACGGGAGATCCAACCGTCGGGTTCTCCTAAAACCGGATCCCTTGGGTTCGTATCGAAAAGATCTTTCCAACGAATATAAGAGATTTGAAATTTAACGGTTGGATTTGGAATTATGTCCAAATCAAATTTGGAAAAGGTCACTGTAAGTGCATTTTTATGACCATTTATGGAAATCGACTGTACGGGCCTCGAGAAAATTATTAAAAATATTAATAGTTTGTGTAAAATCATAATAAATGATTTGGAAGGAATTGGGATGAAAAATTACATATTTGAAAAGATAAAAATATATATTTATCGAAACGAACTAGTTATGAACTAGAATTATAATCCAATATTTTTAAATAAATAGATTGGATTTGAAATGGTCTTAAAAATAACCAGCATTTCCAGTATATGAATTGGAATGGATTTGAATGGAAATAATTTTTGGAATATTTCGGTATTGGATTTCATGATTATACGGATATGGTTATGGAAATTTGGAAGATATAATTTATATCATTATTTCCAATACGATATTTATAAGTTTTAGAATTTGATATTGAATATAAGCCGATATATTTTCTATTCAGATCCTTGTATTTAATATCAAAATGTGATTTTGGGTTTATCGCGAACGGTGTTTTAAAATAACATTTGTTCTTTAACCCGATGAACAGTGAAATATGATTTGGAATTTATAAATCTTTTTATTAAAATTTAATGGAAATTTTCTAAGGTAAAGTTTACCAATTAATTAATATTTAATTGGAATGGAATTCGATTTGCTAATAATCGAAGTGAGCTTCTGTGGAGGAAGACTGTTACTATATATGGAACTTAAAAGGCTTGGCTATTTATATTATTAGTCGGATACGGAAATTGATATCGATTATATGTTGATCTGTTTTTCGTGGAGATTCCATTATTAATGGAATGTGATTTTGGGTTTATCGTGAACTGTGTTTTAATTGACATTAGTTCTTTAACCCAGTTAAAGACAGGATTTATTTCCTAGATTTGAATAATCTTTAATATTGATTTTTAGGTAGATTAAAACTAAGTGGATTTTTAATGAATCTTTAATTAGATTTAAATGTGAATATGATAATTTAAATGATCAAATTTGGGAAATGATCGAGAATGGAGTATCACCAGTTTTGCTCCAAGCGATAGTTAAATGTTTAATTAGATTTGAATATGAAATGGTAATTCATATTTACCGACAACACCGTGGTGTTAGATATGGAGTATTACCAGTTTTGCTCCATGAGATGAATAGGTTAGGATTGAGAAATAAAATAAATGATTACTTGGGTATCCCGACTAGTTTGGATAAACCTTAATTTGGTCTGAATTGATATCCAAAGAAAGATTAAAGAATAAATTTAAAGAATTTATCTTTGATAAAATTAATGGGAACCTTTCCCAAATGATAAGAATATTTGAACAAAAAAATATTCTGGATTGGAATGAGGCGTATGTTGTAGTTGTGTAACACTTGTTTATTATATACGCGAGTTATTCGGAAAGGTCGGGTTTATACCCATTTGGGATAACTGATTCGACGATATGTCGACGATGAAGACCGTGGTTGAAGACCGGAGGTCTTCACATCGTTTGTATGATTACTGATGTCTTGATTGGGCTGTACACCCAAGACGAGGTAATAAGTGGTGATCGTCCAGACGTACTTGGAGATCGACCGGACATGCGAAGGCCTTTCTCCTGTATTGGACATATGGGACGAGGAATAAGGTGCCTTCGGTTTCGTTCAGACCCAGAACGAACTAGTAAATGGACTGTGTGTCTGACATTGGATTTTATCTTGTGTTGATTGATCTCTATTAAATATATATCTGTTTGGTGGTGGAGAATTTATTCTCTTGCTTAACACCCTTCTCTGAGATGTACGAGCTCAGAGGTTATATATTGATAGACATCAATCGCATGACGTGAATTGCCTGTGTAGCAAATGATCAAGGCTTCTGTTGAAAAGCAAAGTACTGTGGTTGATTGTCAAAGCATAGCTTTAATATAGCGTTGCTTTGTGTATAGTGTTAATTTGTGAGCCTCACACCCGGTGTGAACCAGAAACGAGTTAAAGGACCCCAGGGAGGACATGCGTTTCTTTCTAGCAAGGAGTGGTGTCAGGATTTTGCAAGCCCTGACATTTTTCTTATGTGGATGTTGGAAAGCGAGGTACCTCAGATATATCGGTTACTATGGAGCCGATGGATATTGAGTCATCTGGCTCATTTACACCCCATAGGGCGGGGAAATGTATTGTTCAAGAATTACTAATCCATTTAAAATGTGGGTACCGGCCCTGGCGTTCCTAGGTGCAGTTGCGACTGTAGCCTTAGGCTCGGGCTAGAGAGTCTCGAATTCGGTAAGGATGATCCCTTGCCTTGGTTCACAGATGGAATCCAACTTTCAATACGACATTTTGCAGTTTTAATTGTAGAACTAGTATGGTGACATGATATATGGTACCCATGTCGTTAATGATTGATACATTTATATTTGAAGTTGATTTTCTTCACTTATAGTAATAATAAAAGATGAAATTTCACCTATCAAGCATTATTTGGCTATTATAAGGGAAAACCCTATCCTCCGGCTTGCGTTGCATTGTGTGATGGGACCTAGGTCTTATAATAGCTTCATTGTTCTTTATTTAGCATTGCGCTGTTTGTTTGTGCACTGGTATTTTTGGGGTTAAAACCCGTTCCGTGTTACGGCGTGGTCCCTTGATTTACTTAACTTTAAAAGCAAATTAATAACTGTTTTATTTCTCACACCAGTCACATGAATGTCCTGGAGTTTATTGTTTTAATCTAAACTCTAGGTGCCCATATTTTCCACACGGGCAGCTAGTAGTTGGGTTTTGCAGATATTCTATTCACAGGATCCTGGTTTATAGCTGAAGTGATATTCGGAAAGCTCTATATCCGTGTATTTCTTTCAGTTGTATTTTGTATTATTTTTTCACTGCTATGTATTTAAATGTAACTTAAATCTATGATATTTATCCAATGTATATTATTTAATACTCTGTAATATTCTTGTATTCTGATGGAATTGTTGTAATAAGCAATGAAATGTTCTTCTGTTTGCGTTCTGATTTGTCGTGTTCTCAACTCAATCCGGGCTTTCCTTTACGGGGAAGTTCGGGTCGCTTCAAGTATCGCACCGTTATGCTACCAAAATTTTCTAAAATATGTTAGAAATACAATGGTTAGTTAAAAATGTTATTTTTAACTTATATATGAGTTATATAAGATATTCATGTGTTGAATAAAATGTTTAAACAATAAAAATAGCATTTTTTATTGAATGCATGAACTATATAAAGTAGATAAGCATTGAAATAAATATTTTATCGTTAAAAATATAATTTTTAACGTATATATGGAAGGCATAAAATTTTCTTGAAATGAAAATAAATATTCATTTACAAATCGAATGATTTGTTTATGTATACCCATTTGACTGACATTGATTGGGACAATAAATTTTACACATCACTCAACTGCACAAATAATATTCAGTGTTTGTTGATTAAAACCCCACACGGGTATTGGGATGATATTCGATGTATACTAACAATTGTTTAGTTGTATGTCAATCGATTGGTTGACAGACTGTTGTAAGCGTTAATTATTTATGATTAATGCTTATGCAGTTGTGTAATGCACTCTGGATGATGAGTGATTGGTTATTATTGTTATTATATACATGTGTTGTATGGAATCCATATAAATAACATTATATGGTAATTCATTGGATCTCATTTCAATTCAGAAAATAATGAATATTTTAAAATAATATTCAGAAAAGGATTAAAAATATTCATGTGTTGAACAAATTGTTTGAACAATAAAAATATCATTTTGTTGTATAAATGAAAGATAAAAAAATATTCATGTGTTGAATAAAATATTTAAACAATAAAAATATGATTTTTAATGAATGTTTAAACCCTTAAAAATATTTATGTGTTGAATAAAATAAAATAACGATTATTTTAAACATAATATTCAGTAAAAGATCAAAAAACGATTTTGATGTCTGATTTTGGATGGACACGAAAATACTGAAATGTGTGAAGTCATATTGATTAGATATGTGCCATTTTAACGCGAACAATATTTATATCGATTTTATTCATTTTTATAATGAATATCGGAAAGGAAATGATTTCAAAATCTAATATTTTGAAAATATTATCATTTAAATAATATAATGTTAAGGAGTATTCAATTTTGATTTAAAATTGAAATGAAGTTGAAATCGTTTTTAAAATGAATTTAAAACGATTTATAAAATACGTTTTAAATGGAAATCAGCGAAATATATATAATATATATATTTAATGACCTGAATAGAACGCGTCGCGACCATTCTCGAATTTCGACCATTGACTTCGAATTGACATTACGGGAGATCCGACCGTCGGATTCTCCTAAAACCGGAACAGTTGGGCTCATATCGAAAATAGCTTTCCAACAAATATAAGAGATTTGAAATCTAACGATTAGATTTGGAATTATGTCCAAATAAAATTTGGAAAAGGTCATTGTAAGTGCAGTTCGATGACCGTTTATGGAAATCGACTAAAGGGCCTTAATAAAAATATTAAAAATGCTAATAATTTGTGTAAAATCATAATAAATGATTTGAAAAGAATTTGGATGAAAAAAAAATCCACATTTGTAAAGATAAAAATATATTTTATCGAAATGAACTAGTTATTAACCAGAATAATTATCCAATGTTTTTAAATAAATAAATTGGATTTGAAATGGTTTTAAAATAACCATAATTTTTCCAATGAATAAGTTGGAATGGTTCGGAATGGAAATAATCTTCGGAATATTTCAGTATTGGATTCCGTGATTATACGGATATTGTTATTGGAATTTGGAAGATACAAATATCGTTATTCCCAATACGATATCCGTTGGTTTCAGAACTTGGTATTGAATATAAGCCGATATAATTTCTATTTAGAGCCTTGTATTTAATATCAAATTGGATTTTGGGTTTGTCGTGAATGGTGTCTTCAATAACACTGTTCTTAAACCCAGTTGAGAAAAGAATAAATCTTTTAATTAAGATTTAGTGAAGTTTACCAATATATAAATCTTTTTATTAAGATTTAATGGTGTTTTTCCAAAGTAAAGTTTTCCAATTTAAAATAATAAATTGGAATGGAATGGAATTCGATTTAGTAATAATCGAAGTGAGTTCTATGGAGGAAGACTGCTAATATATATGGAATTTAAAAGGCTTTGTCGTTATTCCATTTGTATTATTAATCGGATATGGAAACTGATATCGATTATATATTGATCTATTTTCCGTGAAGATTCCATGGTTAATGGAATGTGATTTTGGGTTTATCATGAACTGTGTTTTAAATGACATTGGTTCTTTAACCCAGTTAAAGATAGGATTACATAGCTAACATTATATTTTGAACTGTATTCGTTGATCTCTGCTAAATATAAATCTGTTTGGTGGCAGAGAATTTATTCTCTTGCTTAACACCCTTCTCTAAGACGTACGAGCTTAGAGGTTATATATTGGTAGAAATCAGTGGTACGGTGGGAATTATCGATGTGGCATGTTTGGGTTTCCAAAGTTAAATAATCATTAATATTGATTTTTGGGAAGATTAAAACTAAGTGGATTTTTAATGAATCTTTAATTAGATTGAAATGTGAATGTGATAATTTAAATTATCAAATTTGGGAAATGATCAAAAAAGGAGTATCACCAGTTTTCTCCAAGCGATAGTTAAATCTTTAATTAGATTTGAGCATGAAATGGTGATTAATTTTACCGATAACACCGTGATGTTAGATATGGAGTATTACCAGTTTTTCTCCATGGGATGAATAGGTTGGGATTGGGAAATAAAATAAACGATTTCTTCGGTAAGGTTCACTAATCCCGACAAGTTTGGAAAACCTTAAATTGGTTTAAATTGTGAAAAGAATATTTAAATAAAAGAATATTCTGGAATGGAATGAGGCGTATGTTGTGCTTTTTTATAGCACTTATTTATGAGATACGCGAATTATTCGGAAAGGCAGGGTTTATACTCATTCTGAATAACTGATTTGACGATAAGTCGACGATGAAGACGGTGGTTGAAGATCGGAGGTGTTCACAACATTTGGATGATTACTGATGTCTTGATTGGGTTGTACACCCAAGACGAGGTAATAAGTGGTAATCATCCAGACGTACTTGGAGATCGACCGGATATGCGAGGACCTCTCTCCTGTATTGGACATATGGGACGAGGAATAAGATGCCTCCGGTTTCGTTTAGACCCAGAACGAACTTGTAAATGGATGTGTGTCTGACATTGGATTTTATTCTGTGTTGATTGATCTCTATTAAATATATATCTGTTTGGTGGCGGAGAATTTATTCTCTTGCTTAACACTCTTCTCTGAGACGTACGAGCTCAGAGGTTATATATCGATAGACATCAGTCGCATGGCGTAAATTGCGTGTGCGGCATGCTGAGATGCAAATGATCAAGGATTCTATTGAAAAGCAGAGTCTTGTGGTTGATGATGAAATCACGGCTTTAAATAGCATAGTTTTTTGTATAGCGTTAATTCACGAGCCTCACACCTCGGTATGAGTCGAAAACGGGATAAGGGACCCAAGGAGGTCATGACGTTTCTTTCTATCTGTGGGTGGTGTCATGTTATGGAGCCCAGACATTTATTTTATTTTCACCTATGTAGGTGATGGATTGCAAGGTGCCTCGGATAAATTGGTCACTACGAGGCCGATGGATAGGTCCGATAGGACTGGGAAACGGTGTTCAAGAATTGCCAATCCACTTAGTGTGGACCGGCCTTGGAGGATCCGAGGGCTCGCCAGCGTCCAAGCCCTGAGGCATTTTCTAGTTAGTCTCGAAACCAGCGAGGACTACATCCCTTACCTCAACTCATGACGGAAATCCAATTTCCAACACGTGACATTTCGGTTTTGATTGTCGAGCCTAGTATGGCGACATGATATATGGTACCCAAGCCGTATATGATTGATACATTTATATTTGAAGTTGTTTTATACACTATGCACTTATAATAGTATCAAATGATTTTTTTAAACGTACCAAGCATGTTTGGCTATTATAAGGTAAAACTCTATTCTCCGACTTGCATTGCATTGTGTAATGGGACCTAAATCTTATAATAGCTTCATTTTTTCAAAAAGCATTGCGTTGTTTATTCTATGCACTGGTATTCTTGGGAGGAAACCCGTTCCATGTTATACGGCGTGGTCCCTTGATTTACTCTCTTTTAAAATAAAGATTTGATAACTGTTTTAGTTCTCACACCAGTGACATGACTGGCCTGGAGTTTATTATTTTAACCTAAACTCTAGATGCCCCTATTTTTCACATGGATTGCTAGTAGTTTTGGTTTTAAAGATTATTTCTTTCTCCAAGATCCTGGATTTACAACTGGATCTATACTCGGAAAGCTCAGTATCTGTGTATTTCTTTCAGTTGTGTTATATATTATTTTTCCACGGCATTGTAATTTAAAATCTCTGATATTTTTCAATGTGTAATATTTATCCATACTTTGTTATATTCTTGTACTCTGATGTAACTGTTGTAGTAAACAATGAAATGTTCTATTGTTTGTGTTCTGATTTGTCGTGTTCTCAACTCAATTCGGGCTTTCCCGTAAGGGAGTGTTTGGGTCATTTCAAAAATTGTGATAAGCAAAACGAGTTTTTAAGAAATAAATGGGAAATTGGGAAATGAAATGATGATTGATTGGTAAAATTTCCATTTGGAAATACGACCGTTGTTTGTACACATGTTTTTCCTTTGATAGTTAAATAACCGACTATCAAAGTTTTTGACCATTTCCGTTGTAAGTACGGAGAGACCGGGATCATATTTATTATCTGAAAACCTCTCCGTATGGGCATTATTGTTTTGAATCATAAGTATCGAAGACAATTAAAGACAGAGTTTATGCAAGGGTTATTCTGGCGATCCTAGGTAGAAAATTCCTGAAATGGATTTACAGAATAATTCCTTCAGGTTGTTCGGTCCCAGGACAACTTGAATGGATGATTGTCTGATAGAGTATATCTGGTAAATCGCGTAAGTTGGTCGTTTCAAACGTATTTACGTTGGTGGCGGAGGAATTCGTTTCTCTTAGCTTATACCCGTGGTATGTTTGGGGAAATCAATTTGTGATTTGACGCGTATGACGATGTGGCATTCAAAGTAAATAAAGGAGTGATCTGTTAAAAGATACGTTATGACCTCAAGCCTCATCAACTGGGAAATAATAGAAATCGGGCATGTAGCATGGTAAAGTGGGTAGCACCCAAATAGGGTATATTGTCACCATCTAGAGAATATTCAAATTTGTTACTTCTTTCAATTCTGTATCTCCCAGGAATAGTTATGTTGGTATACCAACCGTAAGGTGACAATATATTCGAAACATTCAAGCGAAATGAATGTCGGTCATGTGTGGCTGAGTTAAAAGATGTTCTTGTTGAACTCCAGTGTATCATTTCTAGAGTACACTAATCGAAAGGTGGTTTCATACCTTGTCATAATTGGAAATCCATTACCCAATAAGAGCCCACGATTTTGATTGAATATTATATATGTAGAACGTGAGATGAAAACGTTCTGCTAGATTTCTAAGTACTTGTATTAGACACTATTATAATATCAGAATAATATTGTTTTAGAAAATGTTTTGGGTTATCGTAAGGTAAAAACCATCCATGTTTATGTGTGGATTGGTCTTACAATTATCAATGATTTTGAAAAGGATTTGGAAAAGTTAAACCAAGTGTTTGGAGTTTACTCACACCAGTCACATGACTGACCTAGAGTTTATTTTGTTTCGTTTTCCCTAAACTCTTGGGCGCCCAAATTTGTACGGGCAGTCAAGTAGTCGGGATTTTACAGATATACTTGAAGGAGCTTGGAGCAGGAGGCTTCAACATTATATATATATAGAGAGAGTTTATTTCCGCTGTGATGTTATGTGTTATACTGGTATATATACAATTATAGTTTTGTATTTCAAAAGTTGTTATATAATATATCTTACTCGTTCCGCTGCAAGATTCGTGTTTACTCTGATTCTGTTCTTTTGTGATCTTCTTCTTCTTCTATTCTAATTTTCTTTCCTTCTATTTCTCACCCTCTAACTTCTTTCTATTAATGATCTGGTATTTTCGATGCTTGAATAGTCGACATGGGTTTTGTGTTGATTTTCAGGGTCGAAAATCCCTGGGTCGTTACATTGATGAACACACTTCAATAAATCTTCCTTAGGAAGCTTTCCAAATTTCTGTTATTTAAGTGAGGCGATAACCTCCCCAATCCTATTATTTTCCAGTCATTCCCAGTTATAATTCAAATCCCAAAATCGATTTCTTCCTTTACCTCATTCAAATCAAAGTTGATTCTGTATATATAAAAAATAAATCGCAATCCAATAGCCTCGTTGTCAGTATGGAAAGTGTACACAAACGATGGGTAAGCCAGGTCGATCGCGTTTTGATGAGGTTACGGGTGATAGCCGCTTACCATTCGCAAGGAAATTCAGGGCTCGAGTTTCTCGTCAACGCTGATGTTATCCGGGCGACGGGAATTGGCCGGACTCGGGATCGGGAGAAGAGTAGTACCTTGGTAAAATTTCTGGTGAGGTTTCGTTCGAATAAAAGTCATGTTTGCTAGGGTGATGCGTTGTAGCCTGGGAGAGAAGTCATGATATAAGGAGGATTCAAATTCTCTACCGTGTTTCGACAGACCTTTAACAAATCTTCGGAAATAGTCATGGTTCAAAGAAAAAGAAAACTGTTGGGGCAGAAGCCAAGAGTGATCCTTGTTGATTCGAATGGAAGAAGCAAAAGAGATTCAAATGGACAACTCAATCCGATGTAGCAAGTTTGGATTTTTTTTCCAGTAAGGAAGAAGATAACGAAAACATGAATTAAGGTAGTTACTTCTAATTTAGTTTTTTTTTTTAATTAAAATTGCTCGCTGATTTAGCTTAATATTAAAAATGGTCAACTTGTATAATCCGTAAATGAATTTATGCAAGGTCCGAAATTCGCAAACAAGACGAAATTGGGTAGTAGCTTTGAAATTATAATCTAGAATTTTATTCAGAAACGATCAGAATTAATGAAAAGGAATACCAATATGAAATCAAAATATAATGCAAATAAAAATCATGGTGAGTAAACTCACTCTCTGTTTCATTTATAATTTTATTATAAATGAATTTTTATTTCAAATGATTTCTATATGTTGTTTGTTTCGTGTTTGGTTGCATTGAAATATTACTGTGGTTATTATAAATATATTAGTTATTTAGGCTTGGTGGTTGTGGCTATTATATATATATATATATATATATATATATATATATTGGTTAATGGATATTTCCCGCAGTACCATTAGCGGATTCCAACAGTATCATTAGCGGATTACCCAGTGTGCCCCCACAATATAAAAGTGGATGACTGCGATATCCTGCCTCGAAGCAGGATGGGTATTATTTATGTTGGCTAACATCTGTGGCTGTAGGAAAACAGGTTTGAGGAATCCAACTGGATTCCTCAAAATTTTACTACTATTTGTTTTCACATATATATAATCGTATATGACGTGTTATAAAAACCTGTGATTGATAATTGAGTGTTTTTGGATGTTTAAATATCACTGGGCCTAAATGTTGATTTATAAAATTATCATTATAAGGAAATTTTGAGATTTAAAAGGGAAAATCTTTTTTTTAAATAGAATTTGAATTTTGAATGGTCTTAGAAATATTAACTTGTTTTGGATATATAAACGATGTTTATAAATTAAATAATGCGGGAATTTAAAGTGAATTTATAAACGATGTTTATAAATTAAATAATGTGGAGAATTTAAGTGAATTTGTAAACAACGTTTATAACTGAAATGAAAAAAAATATCATTTGGATAATTTAGGATGTCTAAATTCAGATATGAATTTAAAAAAGGAAATTGAAATTAGTTTCAATGAGAAACGATAAATCTATTATGATATTCAGAATATAAATTGAATTAAAATAAATCCATATGGATTTATGATTTGAATTTGATTAGATCGAATTTATTTAAATAAATATTTTTAGAAAAAATATTAGATTTATATTAAATAGAAGTTTAAATTTTAATATAAAAATAGATCCACTGTTTATATGTATATATCTATATAAATAAGTTATAATCAATAAAATATTCCAAAATAGGAATTGGGTTTCAAATGGATTTGAAATGGAAACTTGTTTTAAATTATAAAACAAAGAAGTTAAATTTATAAATGACGTTTATAAATTAAGTGAAATAATTATCATTGGATAATTTGAAATTTTAAATTCATGTATGAATTTAAAAGTGAATTGGAAAACGTGTTGAAAAATAGGACGATTGATTATATTTCGAGAATTTGGAATATAAGCTGAATTGAAATAAGTTTAAAGAATTTATAATTGAAATTCGATTTATATCGAATTTTTAAAATAATTTGTTACAAAGGTAATTGGAATTCAGTATAGAAGATTGAAGTATAAATAAATTTATAACTGGATTATGAAATAATCAGCGATTTCGGGAAAATTAGAAATATTAGGCTGAATTGGGAAAATTGGTTTAATATATTTTAAAATATATTAGAATGGAGTTGAATTTATTTATAAATGAACTTTAAATGTTTATATTTAAATATAATTTAAAACGAACTAGCCACAGCGCGGCAGTTCGTAATTTGGCATTTCGAACTTAAATTGAGTGTATAGAACTCAATTTAAGTCAGAATCCGTCAGGACCAATTAGATAATAGTTTTCTATTAGAAGAGAAAAAATTTGAATTTCGTCTTATAGATTTTGAGTTATGTCAATATCAAATTTCTAAAAAAACAGCGTCATAATCGTTTAATAACCATAATGGTTTATTTAAATAAATAAAAGGATTTCAAGTAAATAAAATCTGAATTTCCCATTAGAAAAATTTAGACTTGAGTTATAAAATATATCTGAACTCAAGTGAAGTAAATGGATTGATTTTTAAAACAAAAATCAGATTTTTAATTATTAAATAAAATTAACTAATTTGAAGAATAATTAGTTAATCGATTTTGGATACGAAATTGGGTTTTGGTTAAGTGAATTGAACCGGTGAATCCATATTCGAAATCGAATTTGAAACTTGAATTGAAAATGGAATTCAATTAGTTTATAAGTCAATAAAATTATATGTGATATGTTCAATTAAATAGTGGAATATGTAAAAGAGCTAATTAAAGAAAAAATTAGCGAATTAAGTAAAAAATGACTGGATTAAATCGGAATAAATTGGGAATGGACGTATATATGTTAAATTAATATGGAATGAAGTGTATGAAGATTATAATTCGAGTGCCCGACAAAAAGTTACATGTTTAAATTCCATATGAGATTTTATGTGCAGAATCGGTAAGCCGCTTGGCTTTTTGATTTTCTTTTTGAATCGAAAGGGCCTAGAGAGGCGAGTTGGTGTTTGAGCTATTGACCGGTACAAAGAAGGTGTTGGTGAAATATTCCAGAAATTTAAGGAGTTAGAAATTTTTTAAGAAAATTGGATAACTAAAAATCAATATATCAACAGAAATATAATGCAATAAGGATATGAACTTAAAATGGAATATTATAAAAAAAAAGGAACTCTATAAATTTAATCTGGTAAAAATAGAAAGAGAAATATATACACGTTTTAAAAATGAATAAGTGGTTTTTATGTTGTTGATTATTCGAGGTATGTGGTCTTGTCTGTTTTGAAGTTAAGAATGTTATTCAGTCAAGGTCTGAGAGGTAATTATAACCCAACTTGGTTGATATCATTATTAACCGATAAATAGGAAGATTCAGTCTCGAAGAGAAATGTTTAAAGAGATTCAGTTGAATACAGTATTTTGGGTTGTTGTAACGATGTTTTACATACCATTCGTTTTAACCTAGGTAAGTGGAATTTTGGAAATATAAATAGAAAATATTTCCTAAGTCTAAAAATGAATGGTCGTGAAAGAGATAAGTAATTGGAATGTTTTCTAGTTATAAATAGAAGATATTTTCTAAGTATAGAAAATAAAAGAAGGCGATATATGAACATGTTTCCCAAATAATGTAAGAGGCCAAGATGATTGTTGAAATATTGAGTAAACAAATATTGATAAGGAAATGGAGAAGTAATTTAATTATGGAAATATTAATTAAGGGGCCCAGTGATTGTTTGATACCTTGGATGAATGTTATTTGTTTTTCTTCGATAGCTAAATAACTGACTATCGAAGTATTAGCCAATATCGTTGTCAACGTGGAGAGACCGGTTAGATTATTATCCAAGAACCACTCCGTATTGGCAGTAGCGTTGCGCATCAGATTATATGAAGACAAATCGAAGATGGAGAAAAATGCAAGGGCTTTTTCAGTTAATCCTAGGTAGAAATTGCCTAAGATGGATTAATGGAAATTGTGCCTTCGGTTTCGTTCAGTCCCAGAACGAACGAGTATGGACGAATATCTAACAGAGTATTTTTAGCGATCTAAATATGTTGGTCTGTACAAATATACATCTGATGGCAGAGAATTTATTCTCTTAGCATAATATCCAGAATATCTTTGTGCAAAGCAATTGGTGATTAACGGATTTGACAAAGTGGCATTCAAAGTGATTGTGCTATCAGTGAAAGGTAAGTAGTCGTAACCTCAAACCTCGCAACCAGGAAATGGTATAAAATCGGGTAGGTCGCATGGCTAAGTGTGTCGAACCCAAGTAGGGTGTATTGTCACCTGATGTAGAGAAATTCCATTTGCTTCTAAAATCTTTCGATGTTGTCCCTTTCGGGAAATAGTTGCTGATCCCAACCGTTGGTGACAATACATTCGGTACTCTTAAGCGAAATGAGGGATCGGTCATGTTTAGCCTGGGTTGCAAAATGTTTTTGTTGAACTCGGTGTATTCCTCTCTAGAGATACACTATCGGAAGGTGGTCCCATACCTTGCTAGTTGGAAATCCATTCTTCAATAAGAGCCTGCGGTTTTGATTGTACACTGTGTATGTAGAACATGAGATGCAAGCGTTCTGCTAGATTGTTATTTACTTGTTTTAGACACTATTATATATCAAAAAAGTAATGATTTTAAAGAACTTTTTTGAGTTATCGTAAGGTAAAAACCATCCTTGTTTATGTGTGGATGGTCTTACGTTTGTCTTTTCTTTTAAAAAGAGTTTTTAAAAGTTAAACCAAGTGGTTGGAGTTTACTCACACCAGTCCCATGACTGACCCATAGTTTTAATTTGTTTTGTTTTTCCCTAAACTCTTGGGTGACCAAATTGTACAGGCAGTCAAATTGTTCAGGTATTTACAGATATACTTGGAGGAGCTTGAAGCAGGAGGCTTCAGTGTTATTTAGTTATTCTTAGTTCCGATGTGTTATAAATGTTGTACTCTGAAAATGGTATGTATATACAGTTCAAATTTTGTATTCCAAAAGCTTTTATATATATATATTTATTTATTTTATTCCGCTGCGTTGTGAGATTATGTGTTGTTGTTCAGTTCTGTCTCCTATCCATTTTCTTCTATTCTAAATTTCTTTCTTTCTATTTCTCACTCTCTAATTTCTTTTTATTAATGATCTGGTAATTTTTGACGTTTGGTTAGTCGATATTGTATTTGTATTGATAATCAGGATCGGGAAATGATGGTTCATTACAAAAATCAAACTTCTAAATTCCTAAAAAAACAATTGCCGACATATAGGAAAAATAAGGCAGCCAATAGAATGACAGAAGTGCCGAAGTCAGAAGGCCAACACCAAATTTCTATTATGCACTAGGTTAAATGACGTTGCAATACTTGAAATAAAGAAATCGTGAGAGGATACTTACCTTTTCGATGGTGATTGAATGGGCAGGTGACTAAATGATTTGCTAGCCATTTGAAGGCTTCGCTGCAATAGTGGGCGAGCTGAAGGCAGTGAAAAAGGTCGATGGTGCAAGTAGCATTGCAACCCAAAATCGTGACCGAGAAAACAACGCCGAAGTAGAGGAGAATGGCTCGAGTACGCTGGAGATGCGACAATGAAAAGGGATAGTGGACGAGACCAGTTAGAGTTGGTGCGTTGGTCTCGGTGAGCTGGTAGGGACGAATCAACGAGGGGGAAGTGGTTTTTAGGTGGAGGGATTTCGTGGTGAGGCAGGAAGAAGGCAGTGCTTAGGCCGGCTGGTCTGGCAATATAGAAAGTTGATGGTGGAGCGGATTCTGATGGCAACGACGATGGGTTTTTGGGCTTCGATCGTAGGTGGTGAATAGAAAATTTTTGATTTGCGGAAAATTAATTTTCGATAAGGATGGATTTCTTTCGGCTGTTGAAAATAGAAGAGGAGAGATGTGTTGTGAACGGGAGAAAGGGTATACCTCTTTTATAATAAAAAAGGAAGGAGACCAATAACCAAAGGAAACACAACATGGCCAATAATTTTAGACAAAAAAGGACAAGTGTTGTTATTACAGCAAAATGGAGACAGACGGCAAAAAAATTCAACTGAAGATTCACAAGTGTCACAACTAAATCTTTTAGTTAAAATTTATCTGATATTGTTTGAATGAAGTGTTAAGCTAGAACACGGAATTTACAAACAATGTTGTTTGTTAATTCCGACGATCCTAAACGATTAAATTAACGTGAACGAAATGAATACGCGAAATGTAACACCCCATAATTTACTACACCATAAATGTATAATGAAGATAATAAAATGAATATTAATTAATTAAATATTTAGAATTAGTTTAAATGTTGCGTTCGTTATGCAATTTTGGTTCAGATAGACTCATTGTTTTCGTAAATCGGATTAAGTATGAATAATTTATGAACAAAAGTAGATTGAACTAAAACAGTGTATAGTATATATAATATATAAAACTTAACGCAGAAGTAACAGCTAATGGGTGACCCAACCCATAGTTGAGTCGACACAGGGGTCGACCCAGGTCTAAGGTTAATCGACCCATGTGTTGACCCAGGTAGTAGGTGGGCCGACTCACCTGCTTGTTAGCCAAGTTCCTACACCTGAATCTAAACGTTTTTTTTCTATATTCACACGCTGACTCAGCTTGAGCTGTACGGTTTGATTTATAAACTTAATATCTAATGGTTTAGAATTATCCTAGTTAATCTATAAATAGGCTAGCAGTCTCACCATTTTCTTACACACAAACATTCTTCATTCTTCTTCCTCCAAGCTATTTCTAAATAAAAATAAGAAGATGTAGAAGTGCTACCAAAATGTAGATTAAAGGGATGATTCTAGTTTTTCTACAACAACAATTTTAAAGAGACATTTTCTGGATCTAAATCAAATCAATGTGAGTTATTTGTTTTAAGATCTGCTATTTAAACAATATTTTGACAGTACATGATTTGGATTTGAAAAGTAACAATGTTTATATCTTATTATTACTGTCATTTATCTATTCAGTCTACAGTTATTATATGTTCATATACACACACACACAATTCTTCCTTGTCCCTTTTCTATCATTTATTTATTTACAGTCTTTTCTATGCCTATTTATTCAGTTTGAGTTTGGATTTGTTTTCTCCTTTTTCTTTTTATTTTACGCTGAGTCTAAGCCATTGAGAGCCTAGGCCATTTCTGTTTGAATTTCGTATATTTGGGATAAATTGGAATAACTTATAATGACAATAAAAGAAGAATTAGGCATATTATGACTTGAGAACCTCTGACTATAAATTTGGGGTAATTACATAAAAGGAAGAATAGGCAAATATGTAAATCTGACTAGGTTGTACTTAATTTTAGATTGAGTAGAACATGTTATCGAAAATATGCGGATCAGATGTAATTAAGTAAAACAAGTTACTGTAATCTATATACATCTAAGCAGGTGCTTGTCTGTTTTGGGGAAGGGGTTGTACATAGAATAACATTTATAGGAAATGTCATTTACAACCATCTTATTAATGAACTTAAACCTGCTAATTTTTAAGCTAAGAGGTCCCATGTCTTGCTACTTATATCCGGTTTTGGGACTCTTAAAATCCTAGTTACTTGGGGGCACATGCCTAGGGAGTAGCTTGTGCGTTGTGTCAATCTTGTTGTGTGGAACCCGTATCAGTCAGTATCCCTATTGGTATCATAGAGGGGGCTCGCACTAGGTAGGGGCCAGGGCACTCTTTACTGATCCAGAGTGTAAGAGGTTCAAAGGTTGGAAGGTGGGTACGGGCGCGTTCCGGCAGAGTCATTAACGTGCATGAGTCCGATGGGGAAAACTAAGACGGTGTAACACTAGCGAATATGGTTGTGTCTTATAAGTTGACGGGTTAGGAACTGATATCCTTTACTGTCGTGGCTTGCACAAGTTATTCGCGTAGCAGGGAGCCAATCACATGGGTAGTAATTAGGATAACACATAATCCTGATATGCTAGTAGTTGGAGCAGAAACTTGTTCTTCGGATATGAATGAGAAACTTACTTGATCTTTACCTTGTCTTGTTATCTCGTTTACTTCGTACTTGCATATTTTACTGTATTTTCATATACAGTACCATTTATTTGTCTTGATACTTCTTATCTTATGCCAGAACTCGCCAGACTTTATGTCTGAGCTATTTTGTTTTCCTTCTCTCTCTTCCTTTTCCCCTCTCAAGTTCTCCGAGTGGTGGCGGACAGTAGCAATGACCATGATTCTATTCATCTTGAACTTAGATTACTTTTCTTTCCACGTATTACTTCAGTTTCCTTTATGTTTATTGTTATGGCATGTGAGGGGTATCATTTTATGGTTTTGTACTCTAATGGTTTATGTGACAGATGTTTGTGACTTTATGACATTGATGGTTTATTTTGGAAAATTTAATGTTGAATTTGGTTTGAAATAAAAGTTTGAAGTTTTTCCGCTGCATCTTATATCTTGTCTTGTTAAAATTAGTCTCTATATTATTATTGCGCTTCACAGAACTTACTGCATCCTCTAATGGGTGACATTAAGGGATGTGGGGTGTCACACAAAACTCATTCCTTTGTTTTATTATGTCAAATGTATTTCAAATATTGAAGTTTTGAAATTAATTTATACTTAACGTTTTATTTGAAACCAAGTTCAAATAAATTAGCTTTTAAAATAAAATTCCGAATCTATATTCGAAGTCAAAATAAATTAGATTTTTTTAAATTAAATTACAAGATTTATATTTCAAAGTCAAATTTATTTACAACTATTAAATTTCAAGTATTCAAATAAATCCCAATCTGTTATAATAAAGTTTGTGTTAATAAACCATTCATAACGAAATTAAATTCATTCTAAAAGAGTTTTATTAAAAGTAGTTCCAAAATGAGTTAAATTTCGATTTCATAGCTGAATTACAAATATAAACAAATGTTTTAACATCAAATATTAATTAAATTTATATTCCTAAACATCCAAAAAAATTAGGTCATTACAATCTCCCCCACTCAAAGCTTTTCATCCTCGAAAAGGAGAGGTTGTAAAATTATACTTTAAGTGAAACAATTTTACTTATAAAGTTTATTGAAACAAAATACTTGCAATTTCTATTAAGTTTGAAAACATATCAAAACAGTCCATAAGAATTTTAAACCTAAAATTTCCATTAACTTGCTAAACTCTTTAAAACTTAAATAAACCTTTATATTGGGAAAAGATTCAGAAAACAAGTAAGGAAATTCATAGTTCAATTCTTAGGTTTACAAAACATTAGAAATCGATTTCAAAAAATTTCATAATCAAATTATCAAGTATATATTTCAAAAATCCAAAATATTTCAATTATTATGTTAAGCTCATTTATCTATGTTTCATTAATCTAGTATTTTGGAAAATATTCACTTCAATAGTTATAAAAATTCAAATTCAATCTTAGTTTTTTTCGATACATGGAATGAGGGAATGGACAAAGGATCATAGGCCAAATGCATTAAATTCATGTACTCAAGTCAAATCAAGGCAAGCAAAAAGGTTTAGTGTCAAAATAGACAGCAAATAGCATGTTGGTTCAAGTTTAGGATACTCGCCTAAGTTCAAAAGATAAAGTAACTCAAGATCAAATAGTTCAGGTTCAGATGTTCAAATGGTGCTTGCTTAAACAAGGCCAAGATAGGAAAGTCAAGACAGTTCAATCATAGGGTACTCGAATAAATTTTAATCCAAAATTCCATTTTCCAATGTATCATAAGTGATTATGTGTTAGGAAATTTTCTATTTGATTCATTCACGTGGGTTCAAGAGGGAAAAACGGTCTTCTTCCCCATTCAGAATTTTTTTATAATTTAAATCACCTTTTATACGATTTCTTAACTTAATCTAGTATTATCAAAATCATCTTCAAATTCCTTAAGTGGGTTTATATTTTATTGCTAAAATATACTTTCTAAGCAAAATAGTTTAGTTTGCATTTTATAACTTACAATTCATGTTGAGCACAGGTTCAACTCGATCACCTTATATTAAATTTATCTAACACTCATCGAAGAGTTTAAGTACAATATCCTCTTTGATCAAACTTATTAGATCACAAAATTTTATATTCAAAACTTTGATTTTCTCTTGGAGTATTTGATTAGAACGGAATGCCCACGTCTTTGGCAGATCCAAGAGACTCTTTATGTGAACATGTTATCACATCCTGCATCTTTTTGAACTATGGACAGGCACGGTTAAGCATGCACGCTTCAGGCTCTCTCTTCCTAAGCCACAGTTCCATGGAACGCAAGGCAGTAGCTCTCTCTTCCCTTACTGATGATGGGCTTAGGTTATATCTCACCGCTATGCTTTATTTTGGTTGTGTACCTATATGCTATGCTCGTAGTTGTTTTATGTATATATTATGTTATATGCTTAGACTTGCTATATTGAGCTATATGGTCTAGACTTTATTTGCCACTGGTTGGTCCTGTCAACTGGACTATATTTCTAGCTATATATGTCTATGCATAACCAACTGTGTAGCACCACACTACACACCCGTCTTCCTCTAAAATAAACTTAGATTTTCAAGAATTCCAAATTTAGGCATAAGTAAAGCAGAAATTTTTGTATATTATTTCAAAGCCATGGACTTGTAAAAACATTTTAAGCCCTCTTTCTTAGTTTATTAGGTTAGGTTTATGTAAATTTTAATTTTAGATTATTGATTTGTTATTAAAAAAATTAAAATACTTGATAACTCGAAGTTTAACAAGTCTACCTTTGTTCTTATAGAAATTTAGGCATATACCGATACATGTCTAAAAATCCCCAAGTACTAAATATACTTATTTCAACTTCCAGTGAAAATACTTAAAACTCTTTAAAAAAATAGATAAGGAAAGTTCGAAACGATGTCGACTACTAAAACTATTCAAGAACTGC